>CAJVPT010003608.1:0-14913 GCA_910592055.1 Acaulospora colombiana
GCCGCAGTATCAATTTTTTTGCCAAATTTTTTACCGCAAAATTTTTTTTTGCCGCAATATTGCCGGATTTTGTGCCGGATTTTGTGTCGAATTTTTTTTCACAGAATGCCGATATTTTTTTGCTGATTTTTTGCCGATATTTTTTAATGTCGAGTGGTAGCAATCGTAAATAATTCGTCAATATTTTTATTATTAAATTTTGCCAAATTCGGCAATAATTCAGCAGCCGAATAACATAATTTCGACTAGTGATACATAATCATATGATTTGACAATCAAGACATAAAAGAAATTACCGGAAGTGATCACACTATGCTTTTGATATTTTATATAATGATAATCTATTCACAAGAAACAGGATTACTAAACATTGTACAACATCCAAAATACGAAGGATTGATCTAAAATGAATATTCTCTGAACAATGGCAAACCTTTCAAAAAAGCCTAAACCATAAACTTAAAACTTTCTTGGAGCCTATGCTCAATAAGGAACCAGATGAAGATAAAAGAAAATTACTAGCAAATAAAATCTAGAAAACCTTCGAGGATCTAATTTGTAAGGCAGCTTTTACCGAATTAAAAACCAAAAAACTGGTATTAAATAAGGAGAAACAATACAGATACAGTCCAGAATTTATGCAGTACAGAAGAGCTCTTCAATTAAAAACAGTCTTTAAAAAAGCAGAGGCATCAAAAGAAATATCAAAGGTGTAGGAGCTCAGTGTGACTATTGAAAAACATAATGCCATCCATAATCCATATCATCAGATAGAAAACTATTGTATCCAACACAGCATCTCCAATATTTCCTGTATATCCTTGAAAAAAGATATTCAAGATACAATAGAAAGACTCAAGTTTATAAGTCAAAACTTAGAAGTCAAGAAAGTAAGAGAGGAAATCAAATCAGCTTTAAAACTAAGATATAATAATCTTAAACACAATCAAAAGAAGATGGTAAACTCATTAATAAACAAAGAAAGAAGCAAAATAGTACTTGACCAGATCAAAGTTAAGCAAAATGGTATGGAATACATATCAATGAACAAAAAAGAAATTGAAAAAAAAATAAGAAGATACCATCAAGAGGCCTTCAAAAAGTGAGATGTCAACTTTGTCAATCTTACTGAAGAGTGGAAAAAAGAATATGATCTTAAGTAGTATATTCAAGATACATGATATAACAATCTTCTAAATCCAATTACACAAGAAGAACTGGAAGAAACTCTCCGAACATTTCCAAATAATAAAGCTCTAGGAAAATCCCAGATTAGTTATGAAATGCTAAAAAAATTAAGTCAAGAAGAAAAAGAATACCTGCGAAAGATGCTAAATACCTTCTTAAGATGGGAAGTTACACCTATATGTTAGAAACAAAGCCACATATACCCAATAGCTAAACTAAAACCATAGGGGTGTGAATTAGCAAATACAAGACCAATCATATTACTGGAAGTTATCAGAAATTGCTTCACCAAAATTCTAATTACCAGAATAGGAAATATTTACAAGATCAACAATATTTTTAGGGGTTCCAACTATGCAGGATTACCAGGAGAGAGTATAGCAGAACCTATTCAAATTCTTAACAACATCTGTGAAGATGCAAGAGAAAATAAAAAGAGCTATAGATACTCTTTCAAGACACAGCCAAGGCATATGATACCATTAGCTTGAAAATGCTAGTTAAAGCAATGGAAAGAATCAAGACACTCAAAGACTTTATCAAGATCATGATAAGCCTGTTTCAAAATAGAGAGTTCAAAGTAATATTTGAGAATAATCTCATGAAACCAATAAGGGCAGAAGATGGAATAGACCAAGATGAAACCATCTTTCCACTGATGTAAAGAATTTTCTATAACCCTTTGTTGTGCAAAATCCAAGAAGACATAGAGCAGGGATACAAAATGGAAGTCTCATGGAACCCTGATCTAAATAATATTACCATTAAGAAGCTAGAATAAAGACATGCAGCCATAGCTTTCATAGATAATATCACATGGATAGCAAGATTTAAAGAAGATATAGAAAAGATCCTAGAAATAACAAGGATCTTTTACAAAGCAAATGGCTCTCAGATCAACAGCAACAAGTCGATTTTGATTACTATCAATAATCCTAACCAATATCATGAAGAAGTTTATGCAGAAATCAACAAAGAAGTAGTTAGAAAGTTAGATAGAAAAGAGTAAGCAAGATTTCTAGAAATATGGAAGGCAATCAGAAAACTACAATCGAATTCAAAGAAAGGATCTTAAAAGAAATCAATACTATTACAAGAGTTCTCAAAAACAAGAAAATGATCAATAAACAAGCCCTTTATATACTAAATAGAGTATTGATTTCAAGGATAGAGTTTAGAATGCAACATAGTATATTGTTCTGGAAAATATGTAATAACTTGACAGTAGCATATCATAAGCTTTTCAAGAATAAAGTAGCCTTATGTAGATCTATTTTCAACAGTGTGATTTACCATTTGAAGATATATAATCTTAAAAGTATATGGATACTCCAAAAAGAAAGCCAAATAACTGGACTCTGTAATAGAATAAATGATCAAGGTCCAGTAGGACTTACGACAATTATCAAATTGAAACAAGTGCAGATTAAGCACTGAGAGCTCTACAATCTTTTTTCATGCAAATCCCTAGATCACCTTGATAACAAAAGAAATTTCACATTGCAAGTTCTAAAGTTAACTAAAGACCTGAAACCAACTTTCCAGAGTTGAAAGGGGAATGATATTTTTGAGTGGATCAAAGGCAATAGTCCAATTCAAGAATATTTAACAGTAGAAGAATATAGAAAGACAACACCATCTTTACGAAATAACAGGTTGATGTATATAGACCAGCTGCTAAATCAAAACCTTACAAAGTTTAGAAACTAGAGAATGATTCAGCTTATTCAGTACACTAGCAAAGGTCTTATCCCAGAGTGATATAATATCCTACAAAAAACCATAGTAAAAGAAAGTATAGAAGACCTTATAACATCTTGAAAAAAGGGATGAGAAGAAAAGTGGCTACCAAAATGTACTAAACCTGAATCTGATAGAGATAAACGAAAGAAAACCTGGATAGTTGTCCAGAAAGAGAATCAATAAATAGTATGGAAAAAACTGATGCAGGAGAATAGCCAAGGTATTATGATAATTCATAATTTCAACCACTAGGAAATAGAAGATAGTTTAGAAACAGTTCTTACCAAATATACAAAATACTTACTAAACAATAGAAATGAAAACGAATGTAATATAAAAATAAAATCAGATTTGGTCTATACTATACTATTCTTAAACCATAAAAAAAATACTAGAAAAGCATAATCACTAAAAGTTCACTGTTCACTATTGGAACTAGATAGTATGGTAATCAAAAGTATAGTTCAAGATACCCAAGATCCAACAAATGTCAAATGGAAAAAATGAAACAAATATTAGTAGGAAACTGGGAACAAGAAATACTCAGAGACAATGTTAAGCAAGGAATATATCTAGATCACCTACTTGAAATTCTCCAATGTAATCAAGGATCATAGGAGAAGCTGACTTTCTACTTTGACAGATTCTTAATCGACCATGGAAGTGAGAATACAAAAATGGATACAGCATAAATACAAACAGAAGGAGCTGGAAAAGGAAGTAAATTCTAGACAGGAGTTAAAAACTGGCTCGTGTTCACAGGGTTAGAACTGGTAGCATTGGTTACAATAGCTTTAGTAGCTTCGATAGACAGTACTGTCAAGATCTTCACAGATAATCAAGTCTGCATCTCTAAATGGCAAAGCTAGAGAAAGAAGATCCGAAGATGACACACAAAAGAGGGCTAAAAGAAAAAAATTGATCATTATGGGTGAGGATGTTAGATCTTGTAAAGAAAAAGTATATCCAACTAACTTTAATCAAGATTAAAGCTCACTCTAATAATCTATGGAATGAAGACGCAGACCGACTGGCCAAAGAGGCATTAAAGCTATTAAAAATAAAATGAAAGAGTCTCAAATCAAGCAAGATACCCACAGAAACTATGTGACAAGAAGAAGTGATAGATAGTCCAATACAACAAACAAATTAATAAAAGATTAATGGTTTTATCATGGATACAGTAACACAGAATAGAGACAAAATGGCATCACCAAGTTCACAAGTATCAAACCTACTTGTGGGATCTGGCATGGGACAGGTTAAAAGATAGAAATATATGGGATATCTTCTTCAAAGCTTGCAGAGAAGAAATTTCTGATCATAAGATTGAGATCCTGGCAGCATAGCAAAAAGGAGCTAAGACTTTTCTTAAAGAATTTGATAAGTTGTATCAAGAATGTAAGAGAGAAGTGGATGAAAAAATGATATAACTAGTAACTGACAATAGAAGAGAAAAAGGTGAATTAGATAAATGAGCCTTCAGACTAATAGAATCAGTCTCACAAATTGGTTCAATACTCTTAACTTTTGCATAGAATTAGTAAAAAGCAATGCAATTGAAGTAGCTGCCAATCTAAACTGTTATGAAAAGAAACTAGGAACAATGGCAAAAAAATGGATTCTAAAAGTATAAAATAAGGTTTGTAACCAGATTCAAAAACAAGTCTGGAATATAAGATGTGAAAAGATTATTGAATAGGAACAAGAACAAAGAATTAATAGAAGAGCAAAGTATAAGAAGGCCCAGAAAGCAAGAAAGCAAGATCTGCAAGATAATTCAGGTTATAAAAGTACAAGGCAAAGAGAAGAAGTGAAAGAGAGTGAAAACAAAAACCTTGTAGAAATTGTAAGAAACAAGATTAGATATGAGATTAAGTGATTGGGTTTTGATTCTTTTCAGAATATCGTACAGTGATTCGCAATAGTAACCTGTGGGTGATGATATTAGAAGTTGGAAGAGTTTTCACCTAAACTATTAATGGAGCGATAAATCTCTCCCGAAGTTGCATTTAAAGTTCTAGATAAATATAAGACTTTGACAAGTGAGTAATTGGAGATTTAGCTCTAGCATCATATATATAATATATAACTTACAATTGTTTAATAAAGCACACATAACTAGCTTAACAGAGTATTAAAAAAAAAAAAATAAAATAAAATAATTGTGAATAGTTTTTTTATAATTATTAATTTAAAAATTTTAATATTTCCTAGTGAGGGATATTTGATTTTTGTCACTGCCTCTCCCTTTAGGGACCCATCTTTATCTATAGCAAAAAAGTTTTGTAAAAAAGAAAAATCAATAGTGTAATACTTAAAACCTTTTATATTAAAGCATATTTATAGAGATTTTATATAGTAAAAAATAGTAAATATCAATCATATTTTCAAAATATTTGTTTACTATTTCTTCCTTTTTATAGTCATTCAAAATTTTTTAGTTTTCTGAATAATTTTATTTATCTCAACTTGATCCTAAATTTTAGATGATATAATCTATTGCAAAATATAATTGGTAAATGCAAAATATATTAATAGCCAAATATAAACAAGTCTCTACTAATCACCTTATGTGTTTTGATAATATTATTGATAATAGTAAGAGTTGATTGGTATCCCATTCTTATTCCACTTCTTTAATTGAATTAATATATAGATTAAGTTCTATAAGATTAATAAGATATAAGCAACAAATCTTTAAGTAATGTAAAAGCTGCTATTTGTTTAAGCTAATGTTTTTCTTTTTTATTATTTCAGTTAGGTAAAGTTCAAGATTAAAATCTTCTTTTTATTCTAGTTAAGCAATAAGACTAAATGGTTTCTAGTCCATACTGAGCTTTAACCTTTTAGTTATAATTGAAAATACATTTTTTCAGAAATTGTTAAAGAATATTATAATCAATAAGGATCTATATCACTTTTTAAAACTCTTCTATTATTATAAGGCAAAAGGATTGTTAAGAAATCTAACCTTTTGAATAATAAATGATATATATCAACAAAATTCTTTTAATTGGATATGACTACTGGAAGATATTATATTGAAACAATATAATTTAGTTTCTATTGAATCACACAAGAACCTAGGATCCATTATAAGTTATCTTTCTACCATAGGTAAATAAATAATTACTGTTCAAAAAAGATTAGAATCAAGTGTTTCCTAAAAATAAAGACTTTCACTAAGTGATAAGTCTCCTCAAATGATACATAAGAAGGAAATCAAGATCAAGAATAAATAAGTTTTTTAGATAGTTTAAAGAAAAAAGAATATTTTAATTGAATATTTCTTATTGAGAAGAGGTCTTAAGAAACAGATTTTTGAAAGAAACTGAAAATCTTTTTTTTAATTTTTACTCTTTCATTTTCTTGTTGTCTATTTAAATATTTTTAAATATTCCCTTTTCCTTTTTTTTTTCAATTCATTCTTTTGTAGTTTCCTGTATTTCAATAGTTTGATTTGACATATAGCAATGACAACCTGCTAGTAACGATATAGTGGATTAGAAGGATTTTCATCTAAAGATATTGCAGAGCAAAATATTGTCTTTAAGATAGAACTTAGAGATTTTTATGCTTACAATGAGTTAGTTAAATTAAAATAATAGTTTAGCTGTAGTCTGTATCATGCTACTCAAATGAAAAGGTACTTATTGTATGTTTTCAATTGATTAATAAACTAATGATCTAGCCTAGCTATGGATATTCAAAAAAAAAAAAATAAATTATTAATTAATTAGAAAAAAATATTATTATATTTAAAACTATAATATTGTATAAAGTATTTTCTTTAAATAATATTTCTTTGGATTTTTTTATTTAAATTAATTGATACCTAGGATACTTTATATAATATATTGATATATAATACCTCGCAATATATTTATTCAAATTTATTTTTTTATTATTAAAAAATATGGATCTTAAGTTCAGTTTATGCGAATCTGATTTTTGGAAAAAAAATTCCGATCATTGCTAAAATTGGATTATCGATTTACATTACAAAATTACAAAAATAAATGAAATTACTTTCGTTTTATTAAATTTCTTGCAACGAGAGATCGAATCTGGACAAAAGTTTATACTTGAATTTACTTTGGAATTCATCGATCTCGCATCTCCGTTGAGTCATAATTATACATATTATGGCATGCGTCCAGGAAAAGTTGGAAGAATACGAACGCTTGGACGACGAAGACCAGGTTCGTTCATTCACGATCGTGCTTATAGAGGTGACTCTTTAATTTACATTCTTTTGTAGGTTTTGCTGAGACGGGCTCTCGCACTTTCTTTAGAAAGGAACGAAGTTGACGTCGAAGATAGTCCACAGCGGGCTCTTTCACTTTCTTTAAGAGGAGAAATTAACAAACGTCCCGAGGAGGTCGAGTCGATACCGCGTTTCATGTCATTTGGTACACCAATTCTTGGTGCTCCTTCATTTACCGAATCTCCACAATCATCATTCTATCATGATTTGAATGATCAATATAAGCAATGGATTGAGCAACAACAAATGTTTAATGAGAGACGTCGTTCTCGTTTTTTTTTGGAGGATCTATGCAGGCACGCATGACATATTATTATTTCAATTAACTTTAGAAACAATTCGTTTGCTAATTTTATTATTTTTTGATCCATCGCGAATATCATAGTTATCTTTATTTTCTAATCAAAGCCGCTTGTTTTTTTATACTCTTGATGTTTCTGGTGTTTGTCATAGTGGGCTTTATTCAGTTTGCCATGACCATTCGGTCTGATATTAATAAAGAATTTGAAATCATAGCCTCGGGTATGTGTGAATTTGGTGTCCGGTGTCTAAGTGAAATGGCGCATGGTTTATCTCATTCATTTTATTTAATTTTCGTTAATGTTAGATATCTATCACCAAGCGCAAAAGTGTACCATGAATTATGTGACGAACCGTTGCGCGCCGGAGACTAGGGCACCTTTTTTGGAAGAAAATTGCACCAAGTGGGAGAAATGTATGAATCGAGATCCATATAATTCTATAAAAACGGCTGAAGTAGTAGCTGGGCTTATTGCACGACTAATTTCTGCATTCGTTACTCAACTTACATATAAAACAATGATATTTCTTTTCGTTATCAACTTGATTTTCTTTGGCACAATATTGCATAGATTCACATAGATTTTCATGAATTGACAATACAGTATACTATTTATGTAAATTAACCATTTTGAGATATACAATGACGTAATTAATAAAACCGCAAAAAGCGTTCGAATTTTGTTCGTTTTTTTTTTTTTTTTTATCAGAACATGCACGCATATTACCTAGAGGCTGACTCTAAGGAACCGCACGAGCAAACTCCTTTTTCACCTGTTAGCGTTGAGGAGCTTGCAAACCATGGAGTTCTATACTGGCATTTTGAAGGAGAAGATTGCATGTCCAAGATAGACGAAATTGCGAGAGAAAGGAACTACAACAGTCGCGACGAAGTTAGTAGCGATAATAGTAATTTTGCCTTTTTTTTTAAAAAAAAAAAAGTGAGGTGAAAGTGAAATTAATCGAGAAAAGATTACCTGTTCCCGTGAGGGATTAGGCGATTTATACGAAAGCAAGATGAAAACGTTCTTTGAAGAGTAAGTGGAGTCGAATGTTTTTCCCTCTTATTTTACCATGTTGACATTATATCTACCGTGTAACCAAGACATCTTCATGAGGATGAAGAAATTCGGTATATCACGGAAGGTTCTGGCTTCTTTGACGTTCGCGGTAAGATGGATTAATTAATTTGATTTGTGATATGCATTCTACCTAATGACGCAAACAAATAGATATTCGTGATCGTTGGATTCGCATCGCTGTTGAGAAAGGCGACTTACTCATATTGGTAAGCCTTTATTAATAGCCTAATCAAATGCGCGCAATCGTTATCGTTAACTATTTCTAACAATATTAAGCCGGCCGGGATTTACCATCGCTTTGGTCTTGATGACAAGAAATACATAAAAGCCTTGAGTAAATTTGACCCACTTTTTGTTATTATATAGTGTTAGAGATTCAACCTTCTCATCTTAGACTAACCAAACTTCTTTTGATTAGGACTGTTCAAAGAGAATCCCAAGTGGACACCAATCAATCGTGTGTATATTCGAAGCAGTAATTCGCGATTTCCTTTAATTTGATAATTGCTAATTAATCTCATTCAGGCCCGGCGGACGAAAATCCATGCCGTTTAGCATATTTGAAAAGTCTGGAAAATTTATATTAGATTATTCTTCTGATAAAACGTGGTCAATGAAAAAATAAATATTGTTTTTTTTTTTATTAAATTCATTTGCAAAAATTTTTTGTTTATTATTTCTTGCTGAAAAACTAAGAACAGAAAAAGATTTTTTCTCAATGGGGTCTCGGTTTTTTGTTATAAAGCCAATAATAAACTAGACATCCAGATTTCGCGAATTATAATCTAAGAACGCTTTGCGAATGTCAGAAGATAGATAATATATATGTACAAATTGGCCATAAGAAAAAATGTAAATATACATATATTATTTTTTAAAAGAATAAACTGGATTTTCTTTTTTTTAGTTTTTTTAGTTTTTTTTTTTTTTGAGAGCAACTTCAAAGACCAAGCCTAAATCGATTAATAGTCAAGTTCGTTTATGATCTAAAAGAACTATAATCAACGGGATCACATCTTCGAAATAAGGCTTGAGCTGCAATTGCAAAGACCAATTGGACGTCTATGAAAAAGGGCCTTGATTATTGTGGAAAGAAAAAAAAAATGGTACGGCGGAGAAGTGATTTTTTCGATAGGAAGAAAAGGATATCAGACGACCTGATACAGTGAGGGCGGCAAATAATGTTGGGTCGAGGATTATTTCGTTATCTACAGCTCCGGCAAGGGTATAAAGTTTGAGTTGGTTGCGAAAACCATGTTAGAAAGAAAAGAGTGTGACTGATAAAAGAATACAGTGAATACAAAAATATATAGTATATAAAATTGACATATTACAAAGCGGGTGTTTTTTAAATGTAGATTTTGATTTATCCTAAACATTTTTTTTTTTTGCGGATAATTTTACGAACGAGAATTGACAATTACTAAAAAGGGGCGTGTTCTTGGAAAAGGGAAAGGAACTCGGGAGTGTCAAGTCATCAGCTCCGAAGGTGCCCTTCTAATTGAACAAATTAATCCATGTCTTGTATGGCCCACAAGACTCCTTGGTCCATCATAAGTTCCTTGATGCTATGGCGAACCTCCGATGATTTGGTACGTTCTGTTGTTGATCCAGGGGCTTGAGAAACTGCCTCATGAGACGTAGATTGCTCCTTGCCGATATCAAATATACTTAAAGAGAACCGACTTAGACGACCTCCATTTAGGTCAAATTCGTCTTTGTCATTTTCATAAAGGTGAAGGGTTTTTAGCGTCAAAGTGCTAGCTTTAGGAGTCATCGATTCCAGGAGTTCACCTTCCTCCTCAATTATCGACGGTGTTTCGCTACTGGATCCGCTACTTTGAC
The DNA here is from genome assembly GCA_910592055.1 of Acaulospora colombiana. Classification (NCBI taxonomy): domain Eukaryota; kingdom Fungi; phylum Glomeromycota; class Glomeromycetes; order Diversisporales; family Acaulosporaceae; genus Acaulospora; species Acaulospora colombiana. Next base: position 10,429 of record CAJVPT010003608.1, read on the forward strand.
TCGGGGTTCGTCCCGAAGTACGAGCCAGGGATACACTCTTTGAAGACTCGGTCTCATCAAATTCAATTTTTTCATTTCTGAGCGCAAAGGAAACCCGACTAGTTCTCTTGGATGACCTTTTTGATTTTTTTGAGCTTCTCTCGTCCTCGTCATCTGGATTTTGGTGTGCATACTTGTCAACAATATCACTCTCTCGTGTATCATACTTAGAGCTGGTGTTATCATGACCTTTTACTTCTTCGAAGGTGGTGTCTTCCTTTTCGGGAATAGCATTTATGAAATTTCTTCCAAGTGTATTTCGAAGATTGATTCTTCTTTTCTGAGGGTCATATGCGGAAATGATATCTTCGTGATCAAAGAAGTCTCCACCATAGGAGCGTCTATCGGTGGTATCAATATAGTCGCCGCGAATCACATATCCACCATCATCTGAGCCCACACTTTTACGACCAGTACCATTTCTTACATGCAACGAGAATCTCTCCTTTTCTCGTTCGTCAATCATGTGACTATTGAACCCAACCCACTGCATAGAGTTTACGGATTTGGATGTGGCTCTTGAATCACATCGATTACCTTTTTCAAAAGTAGGCGAATCTAATGGGGTGATGGTGGTGGATAAACTGTTCCTACTTGGTGTTGGGTCAAACGTGCTAGACAAAAACGACGAACGGTTGGTGGAATTGCTAATGCTACTGGTGGACAACGACGATTTGTGATGCACGTACGAACGGGGTCGAGTGATATTTGCCAAATCGGCCGGAGTTAACGAAACTGATGAGGTACGTTTATGTGTTCGTTTCGTTCTCTGTGAATCTGTGGACATACGTTTAATTTGTTTGATTGATGGAGACGTGCCTGAGGGAATTATTGAATCATCAGATTTCTTAGACTCTTTCTCAGTCGATGACCGTGTTTGCGTTGGTGATGTTGTTGGTACTAATTCTGAAGTTGTCGATTCAAGGGTTGGCACATCTTTTGTTTGAATCTTCTTGTCTTCGTTATTAGTTGGGAGATCGGGATTACTACCGAGCTGACCGCCGGGACGAATGTAAGGGTCATTTTGGGTTTCGCTGTCAACGAGAATTCGTTTTAATCTACGTCGGCGTATAACACAGAAACCTATTATACCAATTATTATTATTATTATTATCCCGGTAATAACACCACCAATAATGATTCCCCGTGATGAATGTTTTGATCCCGGAGTGATATCGACGGACGCTGTTTTTGCATCGACCCATGCGTTGACTTTAATGTCAAAGAGATAAGTTCTGGCATCGGATAGATTCGCGCCTGAATAGCCACCCCAAACCAACATTATGTCGGACAGTATGGCTGCACTGTGAGCACCTCGAGGTGAAGGTATTAGGCCCGGATTTGAATTCGCATTCATGGACACAGGCGACCAGGTCAAAATTGGTAAATTCGTTGCATCCAAGGTGTAAAGGTCATTATACCCGTGGGTAGATTTGTCGAGTCCACCAAATATGTATAATATTTTGTGACCGCTTCCCTGGGAAACCATTGATGAGTAGGAACGTGGTGGAGGAGGATTTCCAGAAACTTCGGATTTAACATAAACATTATTTGTGGTGTCAAAAACACTACAATCATTTTGGAGTTCAAGCTTGTTGTTGAAGCCAAAACAAGTTATTAAATATTTGTCAATTACAGCTGTCGAATGTCCGGCAACGGCTTGCCAAGGGATATTAATTAGGTTCCAACTGTTTGACGAAAGGTCTACATAAGAGACATCTCCGAGCACACTACTTGCATTCATTCCGCCTATTACATAGACTTTATTATCGACCAAGGCGGCAGTGTGGGCATACCGAGCTGAAGGAGCTGTACCTATGACGTTCAAAGCATTCAGGGTACCTGTTTGAACATCAATCTGCTGGACAGGACCCGCCAACGTAGGGGGCGTCACTGACTTCTCGCCGAACAATATCAGAACTTTTGAGCCACCTGTTGGAACAGCTCCGTGACCAGCTACGGAAACTTTTGCCGAATTCTGTTCGTTCACGACCAACGTTGAAGAGCTCATAACAAGCAAGGTTGTCGGTAAAGCGGTGGAATTATCTAAAGAACTTTGTCCACCAATCATAAAAACATTGCTACCAATGACTACGGCAGTGTGGTGGAAACGTGGACTAATAACTCCACCTCTTTTGGACAACTTCGTTGGCCGGGAAGGTTGGGATTGGAAGTGGATGAAGTTGGTTTTTCCCAACCTTCCTTCCGCACTAGGAGTATTAAGGAAAGCATAGTCAGCGGCGGGTTGGTCCTCCGACTTACTGTTGTGAGGCGCGCTGAACATTGCGGGAAGGAAGGATATGGTGTATTCACCGTTAGAGGTTGAATTGGAGCATAAGAATTGCCACGAAGGGTTCGTGGTCGAAATTTAAGCTTAATGCACAACAATATGACATGTTTTGTACTCAAACCAGCCATAGTATCATCATTATTATTGTATATATTGTATAGCATATGTCGAATAAGGCCTGGATGAGATTGGTACACGAATTTGAACGTCCTTACCAAAAACGTCGTTCAACTCCAATATTTTTGTGCGTAAAAATGACCGGTATGCACAAAATATACAGAAGCTGCAACTGTCTAGATTAAATAATCGTTTATACATTCTAAAAGAACTCATCAACAAACAAATATTTTAAGAATGTGATATCAGATGACTGACAAAATGAAGAACCTATCATGTGGAGAATCTTTTATTGAATAAATAGTAATATTTTGACTAGTTTTGGATTTGTGATAATTAGTTCAATATATCTTTGCCTTTTTATTTACGATGTATATGAGGAAGACGGTCATGATATTCAACCTTATTATTGGACAAAAAAATGATATCCGATGTATTTGCACTACCCATATGCCGGGAATATGCAAACTCCAAAAAAAGGACACCTTTATATAAGAACCAATAATAGAAATATGACGTACTCGGTCGAACCGAATTCTTCTTTCATGCGATTTTCTCCCTCCCCCCCGGAATTACGTAGGTTACATCATGCATTTCCGAAGAAAAAAAAAAGTTCATTATATTAAAGGCTTACCCGTCCGAGCGCTCGTGGGATGAATCGGTAAGAGTACGGCTGCGACATTTCGTCCTTCTTCAGCCAAAACGTTGAAAGTGGTCAAAGCGTTATCCTGATAAAACAACAGATAATCAGCTTCCTGCTGAAAATAAAATAAATATTCATTTGTGATAATTAACCGTGTCCTGGCAATCTATTTGTAATCCCAAGTTATAAATGTAATCGCGCAGTCTCGAAGGGATGGGGACAAACGTTTTTCCCGTACCAAAGATCAAAAATTCTAGGATTGGAATTTGTGGTTTAGAAAACTCCTTCCACTGAATTAAATAATCTCAGAAGGCCAATCTTACCAGGCCTTGGCGTGACGACTTCGAATATTTTTAAAAAATCTTCCTTCCACCCGTCAAATACGCCGCCCGATTCGCCTTTGCCATGCCCAACACCCTGAGGAACGTCCCATAAAAAAAGTTCCCCATTCAGTAACACGACAGATCCCCTTATGTGCACATTATCTGACGTAATAAATCCATGCTTTGTTACTTGACGAAGCATAGTCCAGGAGCGAGTTAAAGAGTCATCAAACATATTTCGAAATGCGGAGGCCATCGGGGTGGGAACAATGGTGTCAGAAACAGGCGGCTTCTCAAAGTATTCGGTTTCAGACTGCCGCGACCTTTCATTAAAGCTGAAGGGCGTGGTGTGAAAAGGTTTTATATTCTTCTTACATAGCTCCAGAGGAGTGATCCTTGAAAGTGTTTTCAGGAGATACCAAGGCTTATTAAATAATGGTTGCATATTCTGCATATTGAAAGGCGAATAATGGTTCGAACATAACTGGTACGTGGTTTCACCAGATCTTTGATAAGGAAATTAAACAGTTAAATTTTTCCATATCTAGGCATAAATATTGATATTAAAGAAAATAAAAACAATTAAAAGTTATACAAAATTTTTAATTGAAAACAAAATATGTTACAAAATCCTTTTTGTTAATTATATTTAAAAATGTATTGATTTTTAAATCTTTTATCATTTCAAAAAGTAATTAAATAGACTTTCTTGTGAATATTTTTCTTTAAAAAGATAGTATTTAAAATAATTAATATATATATATATTTTTTTTTAATCCACAATCATGCCACAATGGCATATTTTTATTGAGATATTGAGAAATATCTAAATATTTTACAGACTTTCACAATGTGACTAACTTGTTATTGTACATTATTCGTTAAAGAACTACACTACTTAAAAAATATAAGAAGTTCATTAAGCTGATTCGAATTAAACAAAATTCAGTCTAAACTAGATACTCTAAGTTAGATTTAGGGAACAATATTTCACTTTCCTAGTAGCTTGGCAATAGTGCCTCTAAGTCTACCAGGGTCATTGCCAACAGTTTGTCACTGTAGATTATCCCGAA
>CAJVPT010003609.1:0-14911 GCA_910592055.1 Acaulospora colombiana
GCAAGAGAGGCTAACTAACCTAATTAAAAAAAAGCACAGACAGAGATTTTATACTATAGTAATGGGTGATTTCAATGTTGCCTACAATCTATCAGAAGATAGAATGGTATCCTCCAAGGCTAAGTTCAAACCTTCTTGGCGTCCAGAAATTCCAGTGTTCAACTTTTTAGATAAATGGGGCTTTCTAGATACCCAAGCAATATGGGAGGGTAAAAGCAAGACCCCAACATAATGGAATGCAACAAGTAGTAGCAAAATTGATTATATCTGGATATCACAAGGACTAACAAAATATCCATTGCTTTGATTTGATAATCAAGAAGTGTAAGAAGTCACAGAGAGTGATTATACTATGTTGATAATTACCCTCAAGATCTGGGAAGTCTTTAAGAATTAAATAAGCAAGGCGACCTTTAACAAATTTGAATCAAAAAAGATTATATCACATAAAGATAAAGACAAGAGATATAATCCTGAATTTGTCAAATATAGGAAAACTTTGCAATTGAAGGGACTTCTTAAAAAAGCACAAGTTTCAAAAAACATAGAAAAGCTACAAAATCTTTGTAAAGCAATTGAGAAACATAACATCATCCATAGTCCAAACCATCAAATCGAAAACTATTGTATACAATATAGCATTTCCAATATGTTCTGGGGGATGTTAAAAAAAGATATTCAAGATGCAATAGAAGGCTTAAAGTTTATCAGTCAAAGACTAGAAGCCAAAAAGACAAGAGAGGCTATCAAAGTTGCACTAAAACAAAGATGCGATGATCTGAAGAATAATCAAAGAAGGATGGTAAACTCCCTGATTAATAAAGAAAGGGACAAGATAATATTCGACAAGATCAAAATTTGGCAAGGTGATAATGAATATATAATGACAAAGAAATAGGAAATTGAAGAAGAAATAAGACACTATCACCTAGAAGCCTTTAAGAAAATAAAAGCCATTTTTGACAATTTAACAGAAGATTGGAAAGAGGAATATAATCCTAAAAGCTATATCCAAGATATTTGATATAAGGATCTTCTTAAACCAATCTCACAAGATGAACTAAATGAAATACTCAAGATGCTCCCTAATAATAAGGCTCCAGGAAAATCTCAGATCAGCTATGAGATGCTGAAAAGATTAATTCAGGAAGGAAAAGAATACTTACGAAAAATATTCAACTACTTCCTAAAATGGGAAATTACACCTATATCCTAGAGACAAAGTCATATATATCCTATAACCAAGTCAAAACTGTGGGGATATGAATTGTTAAACACAAGACCCATAGTATTATTGGAAGTTATAATAAAGTGTTTTATCAAAGTTCTAACCAACAGAATGGGAAATATTTGTAAGATCAATAATATTCTCAAAGGACCCAATTATGCAGGGCTACCAGAAGATAGTATTGCAGAACTGATTCAAATTCTCAACAACATCTGTGAAGATACAAGAAAAAACAAAAAGGAACTGTGAATACTATTTCAAGACACAGCCAAAGCTTACAACACCATCAGTCTGGAAATGCTAGTAAAGACCATGGAAAGAATCAAAACACTTAAAGGTTTCATCAAGATCATGATAAACCTTTTCAAAAACAGAGAATTCAAAGTTATATTTGAAGATGACTTAACAGAATTGATAAGAGCAGGGGATAATATTGATTAAGGAGAAACCATCTCACCGCTAATGTAGAGAATCTTCTATGACCCTTTACTTTGCAAAATCTAAAATAATAATAAAAGAGAATATAAAATGTCGACTACCTGGAATCCAGACTTTAAGGGGCATATGGTCAAAAAGCTAGAGTCAAGGCATGTAGCGATAGCCTTCATGGATGATACAACATAAATAGCAAGATCCAAGGATGACATGAAAAAGATTCTAGAAATAGTAAAAATCTTCTATATAGCCAATGACTCTCAAATCAATAGTAACAAATCGGTTCTAGTTACTATAAATAATCTCAACTGCTATTCAAAAGAAGTCCAAGCAGATATAAAAAATGAGGTAATTAAAGAACTTGACAGAACAGAGCAAGCAAGATTTTTGAGAATCTGGACAGGTAGTCAAAAAACAGCGATCGAGCTCAAAGAAAGAGTGCTTAAAGAAATCCATATGGTTACTAAGGTTCTCAAAAACAAAAAAGTGACAGATAAACAAGCACTCTACATTCTGAATAGGGTATTATATCAAAAATAGAATTCAGAATGCAACATAGCATATTGTCCTAAAAGATATGCAATACGTTAACAACAACATACAGAAAACTCTTCAAAAACAAAAGTTTATTATGCAGATTTATTTCCAATAGTATAATATACCATCCAAAAATTCACAATTTTAAGAGTATTTAGATGCTACAGAGAGAAAGCCAGGTAACAGGATTGTGCAACAGATTGAATGACCTTAGACCGGCAGGGACTACAACAATTATAAGGCTCAAACAGGCACAAATTAAAAATTGGAAACCACTTAACCTGTTGATTTGCAGTTCTCTTAATTATCTCTCAGGCAAAGACAACTTCTCACTTCAAGTAATCAAGCTAGCTAAGAATATGGAAATAACTTTCCATAGTTGGAAATGGCATGACATTTTTGAATGGGAAAAGGAAAACAGTCTAATTAAAGAATACCTTTTACCTGATGAGTACTATAAGGCCATTCCATTATTAATAAATAACAAAATAATGTATATAGATCAATTTGTTGATAATGAGGCAAATAAATTTAAAAAATGGCAAATGCTTCAACTTATTCAAAAAATAGGAAAAGGTCCCTTTCCAGAATGGTTCTTAATTATAAACAAGATGCTCTCCAGAAATCTTCTAAACCAGCTTATAGAATCTTGGGAAATAGATTAGACAAAATGGGAACCAGTATATCCTAAAGCAAGTATCGATCGAGACAAAAGGTAGAAGATATGGATAGTCAAAAAGAATTCTAACTATCAACTGTCTTTGGAAAAACTGGTATACAAAGGAACAAGAAATAAAGTAAAGATCCAACATTATAGCTGTCAGAACAATGAAAACAATCAGGAAACAAATTTGATAAAATGCTCAGGTTGCTTGGAAGGTTGTATCCAAGAAAACAGCTATATAATAGAAGAAGATATAATAAGATATACATGATACTATATCTCAATACAAGAAAAAATATCAGAAGAGCCCAGATATTAACAATTCCAGTCCCAAGAAAAAGCAATCAAAAGAGCAATACAAGATGATTGGATTATAGTATGGGATTCTATCTTACCACTCCCTTCTCAGTGTATCAGAATGAATTATGTGGATATAGAAAATTGGGAAGAAACAATCATCAAAACAAGTGTTAAATAAGGAGTATATCAAGATCACTTATTAGAGATACTTTGGTATAATCAAGGATCCAATCAAAAGCTGACTTTCTATTCAGATGGCTCACTTGTTGATCATAAAAGTGATATAATGAAAATGGGAGCAGCATAGATCCAAATTAGTGAAGCAAGAAAGGAAAATAGATTTCAAAAGGGAGTAGATAATTGACACTCATCAATAAGAGCAGAAATAGTAGCAATAATTACAATACTTCTAGTAGTTCCAATAGATAGCACAATTGAAATCTTTATAGATAGTCAAGCTTGCATCTCTAAATGGATATCAGTCAAGAAAGATTATCCAAAAAGAATACATAAAAGATGGCTAAAAGATAAAAACTGATCATTATGTATACAAATGATAGAGCTGGTCAAAAAAAAAAACCTAGATCTAAAGCTTACTAAGGTCAAGGCACATTCCAATGATCCCTATAATGATGAAGCAGATACTTTAGCCAAAAGAGCCCTCAACTTGCTCACAATAGAATGGAAGGATCTCACTTCCTACAAAATCCCTACAGAAATCAAGTAGAAAGACAAAACACTAGATGATCCCATAAGACAATTTATCAAAAAGATAAATAATAAGACCACGGTATATCAATGGACAGCACAGAATAGAACTAAAAAGAAATGGAGTCATCAGATCAAAAAACAACAAGAATACACTTGGAATCTAGCATGGAAAAGAATGAATAGGCATACATGGAACACATCTTTCAAAGACTTATAGAGAAAGAGCTTCCTCATTAAATTAACAAGTGATGAGCTATCAACTCTGAATAAGTTGACAATAAGAAGGCTGGATTTGTATAAGTAAGTAAAATATATTGTATGTGGCCCCCATAAAGAAGAAACAATCGATTACCTGCTAGAATGTCCAACTTACAAGGAACAGATGCAAGAAGTATGGAACAAAGGTCTCAAAGGGGTTCTGAAGAACTTTAGAGAACTTCTACAAGAAAGAAAAAGGGAAGTGGCTGAGAAGAATATGAGATAATAATAGAGGATAGGAAAGAATTGGAAGAAATAGATAAGTGGATATCTAGACTGGTGGAACAAGCTTCAACAACTAATCAAGATATGTTGAGCTTTTTTGCAGGATTGATAAAAAGCAACCTTGTTCTCGAGATAACAAATCTTAAATGCCATGGCAAAAGAATTGGAAAAGAAGCAAGAAAATGGATAAAGAAGATACAGAGTACAGTATGCAACCAATTCTATAAGAAGGTTTGGAACATAAGATGCGAAAAAATTATTGAATAGGAAAGAATACAGGGGATCCAAAGAAATGATAAGATGAAAAGACCTTCAAGCCTTCCTGATCCAAAACCTAAAACTGCATCACTAGAAAGAAGAGGTGTTCCATTAATAGAAGAAGGAAGATTAGAAGATCAAGGTCTCACAGATATCTTATCAAAAGGGGTTAAATTCAGAAAAAAATGGTTAGATTTTGAGTTCTGTCAAAACTGTAAAGAGTGATCTGTAGCAGTGACCTGTAGGCAATGATATTAAAAGTTGAAAGGTTTTCACCTGAACTTTTAATGAAGCGAAAAATCACTTCCAAAGTTGCACTTAGAGTAATTACTGAGACAAGTGAGCTAGTTAAAGTTTTAGCTTTAGCGATTCATACTATATGTACAGCTTACAATTGTTTAATAAAGCACACATAACTAGCCTGACAGAGGATTTTAAAAAAAAAAAAAAATTAAGGATTTAAAATTGATAAAATTAAAATTTATAATAAAAATATAATAAATAAACTCAAATTTTTAAAAGTAATTATATATATATATATATTTTAAACACTAGTTCAGCCTTGTTTTATTTGTATATTTGCAGTAATATTACATAGAGAAGCTACCTTAAAATATACTACCTGTTTTTTATTAAACAAAACTCAATAGAGGTTTCTCTTTCCTAGGATACTTACCTTGCAGCTTGTTGCCACCCCTAGTATGGGGGCTAACCTGTTAAGGCTGGGCTAATGCTAAAATAAATTTCAAAAATAATGGAGTTGTCTATAATGTTCATGAGCCATTGATTCATAAAATCATTGTCACAATCTTTATTAGTAATATATCTGTACATTCATATAAGGCAACTGCCTTGGCTCAGCTACTTATATTACTCTTTGTATATAGATAGACAATGTATATACTAACAAGTACTCATACATCTGCTTATATTAGTAATCTATATACATGAGTAGCTTTTATATATTTACTAACTATGTATAAGCACTATCTCATTAGAAGACTATGCGATTCCTTTTTAATTTTTTCCAGACCATTTTTATTTAAGAATAGTTTAATTATCAGGCTGTTGAATTTTCTTTATCTTGAATTCAGATTTTGATCCTTCGGAGTGGTTTGAGAATTTTTCTTCCCACCAAGGCCTCCCGATTGTTAAGTTTATGGATTAAGACATAGACACATGCTTTAAGTCTTGAAATCGGTAAGATCTTCAGTCAGACCTTTCTCAGCGACATGCAATCGGTTTAGGGATTTACTCTTCTTGTTATCAACAGGTGGTAATGGGATCCTATCAGGGATAATCCTACTTGATTTTGAATAATAACCTGATTACAATCTTTGTATAGACCGTCCTGTGTTACGGAAATCTTGATTTTTGACGAGAATCAATGAAAACTACCAATTCTCTTGATCTGTACCAGCTATACTCAGAAATATCGGTTATATACAGTTAGGCCAATGGATGATTTGCCAGATTCTACCTACTTTTTTATAATCAGGGAAATCACATTAACCCCCTGAAGGATTTGAATCTATATCTTGTGATCTGATCTACGGAATGCTAACCACTGCACTATAGACCTGTAGGTCAAAAGTGATTATATATATATATTTATTTATTAAATTTTATTAAATAGTTATAAAATTATAAGCAATAATAATAAGTTTTATTTTAAACTATATATTGTATCATACTATTTATATAAATTGTATCTATATATTCAATTGATTAATAAACTATAGTTTAACCTGATTATGGATATTGCAAAAAAAAAAATTATATCACAAATCTACAAATTTCTATTGCACGTATAGTTTAAACTATTTAATTTTACTAAATTTATTAATTTTATTTTATTTAAAAAGAACAATAAATCAATTTAAAAATAATTTTTTATATTTTATTTTTTGATATACAATATACTGTATATACAGTATATACAATATATGTTGCTTTATTTGAATTTTATGTAATTTAGTATTAAACATTTTTAAACTTCGTTTTATCAAAGAACATTTATTCAACCGTTTAAATAATCTATAGTATTTTTTCACTTATAATTTATTAAGTTCTTTATAATTATGCTGTATTTAAAAGGAAAGCAACTTTTTATCTAAATGAAATACTAATTATGCAAACCACAAGCATTTTATTGGCCGGAAACAGGCCCCGAAGGTTCGGTTTTGTTGGTTCGGAGCATGTGCTGCATGAAGTTAAGTTTCTTTGATGCAAACCATTAAGGGGCAGGAGATCATGTTTTAAAAAGTTGTATTACTTGTCGAACTAAACCATACTTGTACAGAGGACAATTTTACGCGATTCGAAGACAAATTGATTAATGAGAGAAACAATACAAAATTCGGTTGGAACGGTTTCATTCGTATTATCAAGAAGAAACAACATCAACAACAACAACAAAAAAAATAATAATGGTTACACTCAATATTAGATCAGAAGTCCCGAACCTAGCGCGCAGTATTTGTATGGGAAAAAACGAATTTAAATATGCATTACACTGGAGTTATTATTCAATTTGCCGTTAACAATATCAATGCATTAATCGTCAAATAATAATAATAATAATAATAATAATAATAATAATAATAGTTTTTTTAAAAATAAAATTCGGCACGTTAACAATCTGAAAAGGGAAAGGAATAAACGAAGTATTAAATGAAAATATTGAATCGGATTTATTAAATCCTATTGCAGTTGATTGATTACACTCTGACAGGTGTTTAAAAGCGACCAGAGGAAATTGATTGTTTCAATAGGTTCCGGGTGAAATGGATTAACGACTTATCTTTGAATTCGGCCTGTGAATCCAAGAATTCTTGGAATTCAACGAGCTTTGCGTTTTTTCAGAAAACAAATTGTTTACAGAAGAATTTATGTTATGCGCATTGCACATCAATCATACGAGGTGTAGGTACATGGTTTAGAAGATTATCCATGTAACTACACGATTACACGCACAGAGTACGTAAAATAGAAAACTGTATTCAGTAGTGTCCGAAGATAAAATACAGTAGATGATCTTTTTCTATTATCGCTAAACCATGAAATGTATAGGATTTTCTAATAATATTGCGGTAGGACCAGCGGGCTGAATTACTTGATAAACAGGCAGCATAAGGGTTCTTCTTTACTCTTTTGGTTTTCTATGTGATGATACCATTTCCGTCTCGACGGCTGAAGGTTACGAAAGTTCATTACTTTTTAATAATTTAAAATTAATAGTTTTTATTAATAATTTTATTTTATTTTATTATTAATAGCAAGACCGAAGATAAAACATTCGGAATAGCGTTAGGGGTTACCTAATCTATTGGTTAAATGTAATGTATTTGTGTCCGATGAAAGACGTTCTTGATTCGCACGTCCTTTCCGTGACGTATGCATACCACTCAAACATTCAAATATTATAACCTCAAAATGGTCTCCGTGTCACCACCGCACAATAAAGTTTAAATTGTGGTTTACGCAATTTCGCATTGTAATTTAATATTATCCTCTTTCGATCGGCCGTGTATTTACCGTTTGCGTTAATGCTATTACAAGAAAAAAATAATAAATTTCCCGCCATTATTTATTTTTGCAACGTTCATAAAAACACCACTAATAAACGTTATTTTCGTATACTTTAAATTCATCTTTCCAGTGTTTCCTCAGTTCAATTTTTTATTTACCTCATAATATATTGGACATCCGAAAATGGCTATTTTTACTTTGTGCTCTAATCTTGATAGGACATTCTTTTGCAGGGCTCCATCACGCATTCACGTATTAAAAAAAGCTTTTGATGTTGCACCAACATAAATTCAAATATAACCTCGAGAATCTTGCATATCTTGCATATTTGCAAAGCACACTCTCGCTAGTCGAGTCATTTTTATTGTCTTATGATAAAAAGTCTCATTCACTCCTTTTTCTTTTTTACGCTTCTTTCTTTTCTCATCTATTACATTTCGTTTCTCCGTCTTCAAACCGATCGATGCTCAAGTTTGGGATAAGATTTCTGTATGACAGAAAGAAGGAGGTAGGCAGTGATGGCTTCGATGAAGAATCATTAAAATTCTTTCTCCAGTTTCTAACAGGTTTCTCGATGCAGGGCAAGAGCTCTCAACCTGAAGTTAAACCCGAGCTACCGGCTTTCGAATGGCAGGTCACTGGCGAAACTGAGCTAGCGGATTGTATAACCAAAGCAACGGCAACCCTAACTCCACCCGATGACGCTATACTTGGAACCACCGATGGACGACGTAAACCTTTGCCCAAGAGAAGCGATACGTGCAGAGGACGGCTGTCATGTAATACAGAGTCTAGAAGATTACGTTTAATGCAAATAATAGAAGACGAAAATTCAAGAACTAGGTTCCGGGATTATCTGGTGTCGCAATATTGCGAGGAGAATTTGGATTTTTACATGGACGTTTGCCAATACCGTGAATTCTTTTGCTCAACGAGAATTCATGCCAACGACGATATTCGAGAAATAAGCTCACACGCAAAATATATATGGAATTTTTACTTGGACTCCGACACCTCTTCAAAGCCTTTAAATGTTCCTCAAGACCTTGCAAACAATTGTCAGCAAAAAATCCATTCACGACAATACACCATTGATATATTCGACAAACTCCAGCAACATTGTTTCGACCTCATGGCTCAAGATTCTCTTCCAAAGTTCACGCGCAATTCCATGATCCCAGAATCCTATTCTACGATTAATCTGAGTTTGAATTTGAACCATCCAACCGATTCCAATCACCTCAAGCCTCTTTCTCTCGTTGGAAAAGTAACCTCGGGACCGCGAAAATCTCTTTCATCTGGTTCCCTGCGATCGAAACTGGTGTCAACGTTGGCCTCACTGAAAACGACCACTAATGACCTCACTTCCGTTAACCAAACCATACCATCAACTCCGCCTCCACGTTCTCCTAAATCACCCGCACACTCCGTCACCTCCACAATCATTACCTCAGAAAATTCCGAAGGAAACCGATCATCCATGGCATCTACGGGTTCCACCAACACCACCAATTCCACCATTTCTACCAGTTCCACGAGTTCTACCTTACCAACGCCGACCTCAGATCAAGGCCGACGGTTATCCTTCTCAGGCATCACGCGTCGCGTACTTTCGCGTCGTCGCAATTCTATCAGTTTAATATTAGGACAATTTTCTCTTGTCACACTTAATTTACACAATTCAAATAGTGACAAAGCAATGGTGATGCCAGGTTCCTATCCTCTCGAAGATCAAGAAGATTGTGGTGAATGCGAGGGATCACCTGACAACGCAGCTATGTGGCAAAAGCTCCGTCGCAACATTTCTACGCCCAACTTTCAATCTCGATCCAACACGACCATTCGTGAAACATGTGTCGCCGAGAAGGGTTTACCGCCTCTTCCGGATGCATGCGACGTCGATTAAGCACAGATCAGCTGCCAAAAAATCATTTTTCTCATTTTTTTTTTTTTTTTCTTCCGAACATTGATTTCGCGTTTACGACCAGTCTACACTGACATTTGACAACAGTGGGAATTTAATGAAATTTTAGATTTCGTCAGAATTCAAATAGAGAATTCTATTCATTGTATTTATTTTACAAGGACATTTTTTTTTTATTTTTTTTAAAATATTGAACTCAGGCGCGCATTTCATGCGTACGTCAGTCATAATTTATTTACCACGACTTTTTTTTTTTTTTTTAAATTTTAATCCTTTCTGACTCATCAATCTCCTCAAAACAACAAAACCACCTTCACGAAAATGAAACGTAGCCACGATTTCTAGCCGCATTTGGAATTCTTTTCCACTTCTTATGTGTAAATTTCTCTTATACCCTTTTTCGTCGAATTTTTGCATATCAGGTGTAAGATTATTTTTGGAGGAAGAATCATTCGGATCTTGTCACCTACCTTAACACATGTCAAATTACTGCAAAAACGACGTAAAAATGTATGTAAAACCGATCCTTTCTTGGGTGCAGAATGGTGTCGACAATTTTCACAATTGCCTGACGAGTTCACACATCACGTGATATCCATTGACGATAAATCTCGTCAACAATCATCATTAATTTACGATCAACATGAAACATGCAAGAGTCCGAGAAAGTTAAATAAAAAGGGGGATATCGTACACTACCACTGTGTTATACAAAGATTACAATTTTGTTCATAAATAAACATAAAGAGCACATGATTGATACGAGAGATAAATAAATAAATCGATACATCTTTTCATGATACTCCAAACGACTGTCAGATATCAAAAGATACAACTCTATTCGTCGCGATACAGAATATCATAATGTCCAGGTCTGTACAATAACACCAACGGTTCTAGTAAAGGATGTTCTTTGGTTGATTCCTCTTCGGGATAAAATTCGTGAAAATTCACCTGTTCCATCGCACTAGAACCACTCATGTAAGCAATCTCTACTGGTACCTTGAGAGCTTTTGTTAATGCGATCACATGAACGTGATCGGCTTCTTGGTCCATGGCTTCCACGTATTTGTTACAAAACTGCGTCATTCCGTAATCGAATTCTAAGAACGGCTCGTAATCTTCTCGATGTTTCTTCAGGTAGCCGGCGGTGACAAATCGAAGATACAAGACGAGTTGATTGGAAATTTCATCTGTCTGAAAGACAGACAGCAAAGTGTCCTCATCTCGTCCTCCTTCCACGATCGCCTTCAATTGTTCCTCGAAGACATCATAGAAATCTTCGTACACGAGTGATTGATATCCAGTCGATTCGAGAAGTGGTTTTGTGGAGGCCAGAACGGTGAGTGCTTCCTGCCCAAGAGTGCGATCCTTGGAATTCATGAGTTTCTCGAACCACGCGAATCCGAATGCTACACCAAAATTCAAGATTGATTTTCCAATTAAGAATGATTGATTGAAAAATTCGGGTACTCTTATTGGCGACACCATATTACCTCGATAGAAGCAATTCCCATCGCCCCGACAACGTCTTATTTTTCCATGTCTTTCTTTTAGTTTCTAACGTGATATCAGGTGACGAATAAAAAAAAAAAAAAAATTTAAAACGCATGCCATCCTCTACTGATAGCTAGCTTGCTTGACACTTGTAAAAGAATGCAACAAACCATGATCTTTTGTTGATACACCTCGCTACCGTTCTGGTACTCTTCGTATAACCTATCGATACTCTCGGAACAACATACAAGCGGTGATTTTTTAGCCGTCTCATTCCTGATATTTTCCATAAATTCTGCATTCTTTTCGAAAGTAACCTCGTACTCCTTTGGTAACGCTTGTGGTCCAATGCTGCCTGACGCTTCGGGTAACTGGGTTTCCGTGCCTTCAAGTGTTTTTTGCGAGTCAACGGACCCAGCAGACTCACCACCCGATTGAATGTCTTGTCCAGCCTCGGAAACCAGAGTCTTATCATGTGCCTCGTCCGTGGAAGGACTTGATGCTGTCTGTGAGGCTGATAGCGTTTCAGCAGTCTGGTTTCCTTGCGGTGAATCGTTGCCACCACCCATGTTAAGTCTGAATTTGAAAATTTGTGAGTTGTATGATGAGCCAGTAAATCATTTCAATGACAGCCAATTGAAATTGCTAGATACTGTAAGTAGAGCATAAAATCCACATCAACTTTATCTTTTTCTTCTTTTTTTCCTGTAAAACCCATGTGGAACTAGATAAAGTTAAAATGATCCTTGGAAGGCGTATAAATAACATTATGAGTATAGGTCGCGTCTACTCCACCCATGGACCATCGATTATCCTAAATGGGCATGTCCGTTTATCCAAGTTTTCCCGTCTTTCTGTGGTTCCCTTGAATCGCGTTCTGCCCTTTCTCACTCCCGATACATTGTATGCGAGTCAACAAAGAACGTTAGCTTCTAAGAAGAAAACGGGCAAGAAAGATGCGAAAAGGGGGAGGAGTGTTAAGAAAGACGAGGAGGAGGAAGGGGAGGGAGAGGAAGAGCAAGATGCGATCGATGAAAATGTTCGATCTTTTGACTTGACGACTATCGAATCTAAAGTGAATGGTGCGATTGAAGGATTGAAAAAGAAGTATGGCACGATGAGGATTGGTCGGGCGAATCCAGGTTAAATGGAGAATCAGCAACAGCATATCTATCATTATGTATATTTTCAAATTCAGTTCATTAAAATGCTCTTCGCTTTCCTCCAGCCATTCTCGACTTGGTGACTGTTCCCTGTAAAGAAGGAAACACACCTCTGAGGGATCTTGCCCAAGTCGTCATCAAAGATCCACAAACGTTGTTAGTGCACGTGCATGACGAAGAAGTATGGACAACATGAGAAGAGCTACTAAGCCATGCAACTGATAATGCGGGGTTGAAAGAGTAATAATTGATAGTAATATGAATCATAAAATATCGACATTTTGCCTTGCCTTTATTCATTTTATTAGATGTTAAAAGCGGTGGACAAGGCGATCAGGACCGCAAATCTTAATTTGAATCCCATGATCCACGAGAAAGGTCTCAGCGTGCCAATTCCAAAGTAATGCGTGACATCTAACACCTTTGATTGTGCAATCCCTGCGTCATTTAGTAATCAAATCCTTTGTCATTAAGAGTCACCACCGAATATCGCGAGAAATTGGCGAAAACGGCGTCTGAAATCTCGGAGAAAACAAAGATCAAGATTCGTCTGGTCAGGCAGGATGGATTAAAGGATTTAAGAAAAGACAGCAAAATTGGATTATCGAGTGATGAATTAAGAGCGTCGGAAAAGAAGGTATCACATCAATTCCTCCTCTGATCGACCGAGTACATTTCCTTTTTTAAATTGAGCTGAACGCGTATATTTATCTCCCAGCTTCAACTTCTAATTGACAAGTCGGTTAAGGACGTTGATGAAATATTAAAAGTCAAATCTAAGGAAATCATGGAGAATTAGCATACAGAGAAGATTCATCAATCATACACTACAGGACATACACCTGGGCCTTGATTTTTTACTTATTATTACAATCATTATAATCATATGCAATTCCATGCAGGTTTTAAACACGCAAAAAAACAAATTAGCATCCAAATTGTGTACAAAATGGTCGTACAACTCATTATTATTAGAAGATCACACTGATGTCGATCGCGGTTTACAAATAAACATTTTATTGGTTTGTCCGTCTCCTCAACTAATTGGTCAACTTGAATGCATGTTGCGAAAAATTTGTTCAACATGTCCTCCGAAAAAGTAAAGTAGTAAAAGCACTTACTCCATCCGCACACAACTTCCTCCAAACACACTAATACGTTTGATATAAAGTATCTTTGTTATAGTGAGCAGTCATCTTCTTGACCAACCCATTATCCTCTCTTTTGATAAGCGAACAGCTTCATAATGTCTCCAGGTGCAGTTACAACAAATGGCATAGGCATCGCCAACTTACCGAACCAGCGTCACAAGATTGTGGCCAAGCGCGGTACCAACTTCACTTTGATGGTTGTTGGTGAGTATCTTAGTCTTTCAATTGGCCTGCGGTGATTGCATGTCCAAGAGTCGTCAGCTGCGCTCCCTCGGGGAAAGAGATGAGGGTTTGAGGTGGTCTCCATCTATGGACTTGATGCAAGATTTATAGCTTATTGATTTCGTTGTCTATTAGGTGAGTCCGGCCTTGGGAAGACAACTTTTATCAATACTCTTTTCACCACCACCATCAAGGAAAAGAAAAACCAAGCAAAACGGCACGCTAAACAGACGGAGAAAACCGTCGAGATTGAGATAACAAAGGCCGGTATGTGAATTCACCTTGAAAATTGGTGCGCTATTTCAAATTATGGAAGTCATTTTCACAATCTTTTCACAACATTCCTATAGAACTCGAAGAGAAAATGTTTAACGTAAAGCTCACGGTCATTGACACGCCCGGATTTGGGGACTATGTAAACAATCGTGATAGTTGGTTACCCATTGTCGAATTTATTGACGACCAACACGAATCGTATATGCGCCAAGAGCAACAGCCACATCGTAAAGAAAAGTTGGACATGCGCGTTCACTCCTGCCTTTATTTCATTCGCCCAACCGGCCACACGTAGGTTTTATAATATATAGGAACACGGTGTTCCCACGGATCTTTTCCATTAACGTCTGCCTTCATCATTCAAATAGGTTGAAGCCATTGGACATTGAGATCATGAAGCGTTTGGGTTCTCGTGTTAATCTAATTCCAGTTATCGCCAAGGCCGACACCTTGACACCTAGAGACTTGGAAACTTTCAAGAGAAGAGTCGGTTATATATACTTACATACATATATACATATATATACTTGA
>CAJVPT010003610.1:0-14911 GCA_910592055.1 Acaulospora colombiana
TTTTTTTTATTAAAATAAAACCAGGTTAATTTAAACATATTTAATTTAATTAGTTAAATCAAAGCAGTTATAGTTGATATATTTTAAAACAGATTCAAAATGTACCAAATCGGGTTCAAATTGTTTTTGCATTGAATCAAAATTGGATTTGGATTTGAATTCATATTGGATCAAATCAAATCAAATTCAGATTCAGATCAGATCGAATCAAATCAAATTCAGATTTGGATCAGATTGAATCAAATCAAATTCAAATTCGAATCAGATCAGATCAAACTGTTATGGTTTTGAATTGGATCAGATCGAATCTAGTTAAAATCTGATCTAATTAGATCCATTGTAATCACTAGTTTTATCCAACCAGGATAAGATAGTTATATAATTGTCTAGTATAGATATCTACTTACAAAAACAAATCACGAAAAAATAGAAAGTATGAAAACACACTATGTTAATTTTCTATTTTATATCTTGACATTCTCTAGAGTGTGACTATTGGTCAACCCACTGAGCAGCTTATTGCTATTTCAAAAAAGGAGGCTAATGTGATAAGAATTTACTAAAGTATCCAACACCACTAATATTGAGGACTACATATATAGAGTCTTAACTCCACTAGCACTTAATTAAAAATTTTTTAAAAAAGAAAAAAGAGTTGTGTTCAAGTCAAGTCTTGTTTGGAGGGATGTAATATTGTTTAACTAGTCATTAGAGGTGGTTCCAATAAGTGGATAGGAGTATCAAAATTCTTCAAAAAGATATTGGCTCTGAATGTGATAGTTGTATTCACTGGAGAAGAAATGAGAGAGTCAGAATTGTTGTTTATCCAAAGTAGCCTAATCCAGCCTTGTTCTTTCCATGTAGTCAATGACATTATAATTTTCATGTTCTGTATTTACCTATGTGATTGGCATGCAACTTATAGTGGACTTCAGATTCTTATGGATACTGAGAAAATGCATTCAGACATACAAGGTAATCAATAGGAACTTGTTTATATTCTTTTATTGATATATATTCTGCTGACTAATCACTGCATAAGAAACTTTGTGCTACTCAAAATTTAGGGTTAGACTGAGTTAGACAAAATTCCTTAGAAAGAATCGAAAAAGAATATTCTTAGAATTCAAGTATGACAAGAGAGTGGGTAGTTGCCTTCAAGATAAGTCTTTTATCACTAAAAAAGTTCTATATTGTCTCTCTAATAGGGTAGTATATAGCAGCACTATAGTTCTTCTTTCTTTCAGAACTTTCTTGCTATAGATAAGAAAGGTGTTTCATGACTTTGATCATTGAAAGTTATGTTTTTATTTAAAGAAGATTGTTTACAAGAGGAAGAGGAAGTGAGTATGACTTTTGAAGTGTTACTTCAAGTTGGTTTAAGGAAAGTAATAAGATTTTGTTAGTCAAGAAGTATAAAAACTTTATATGAATATCTTTTTTGAGTATGGTTAGAGAATCAATAGAAAAAGATCATATAACTACATATATATTTGACAAACTTTTTATATAAACTTTAATATACTCAAATATTATTTACTTAGATCTTAGAAGGGTATACATTACCTTTTTTATTAAATAGTATTAAATCAATTCTTATTAACTAATTTGCAATTAAGTAAAGTATCAGATTGAAATATTTCAAGTTAAAAGAGTGGAGATCCTAAAGTCTATCAGAATAAGAAGATCTTGAAGTATTTATAGTAAGTTAAATTAAAAACCTTTTTTTTTAGTAGTATAATTATAAATCTCAATTCCTGATTAATAAAAGGTCAGAAATTCTATCTTCATATAATCTAATCTATTTTTAATATTGTTTTAAATAAAGATGGATCTCTAAAGGGAGAGACAGTGATTAGGAAAAATTAAAAATTTTAAATTAATAATTAAAAAAAACTACCTACAATTGTTCTTTATTATTCAAATCATTAATTTATAGCATTTTCTGACTTTTGTCCCTATTAAAATAAAGAACTATAAATTTTATCCCTCAAAAAGGTATATATATGATCTGTAAAATTTTATATGCTAAATACTTTAGAGACCTATTATTAGTTCTGGATAATTAAATGCAACTTTTACAAAATAACCAATAAACCTAATCAGAAGTTAATTTTTTGATTTTTGATTTTCAAGTAATAATAAACTATAGACTTTGTAATTGTAACTTGGAAATATTATCACTGTACTATTGATTCACAAGTTAATTAATAAATTAAGCTTTATTATAATTTTTTTTTTTAAATTCTTTATCAGGCTAAATATATATATTTTATTAAACATTTGTATATTTTATATTATTAAATGTTTTGCTAAAATCAAATCTCTATCTAACTCATTTGTCTCTGTTTTAAGTTTACTAAAACTTTAAATGCAACATTAGAAGTAATTTATCACCTTATTAATAGTTAAAATAAAAACTATTTCAATTACTAATTGCATTCCCTACAGATTACTATTATAAATCATTCTTTGATGTTCTGATTAAACTTAAAATTTCAATCATTTTATTTTATATTTTATGTTTTTGTAAAAAATTTTTTGAGACGTCTATCTTTAAGCTTTCCTTCTTTTAATAGTGATTTTTTCTTATTATAGATATAGTTTTCTGATCTGGAGTGATTGGGATTTTTTTATCTTGTCTTTTCTACTGATCTTCCAAGTTTATTTCCATTTTTTATTTTTTTGCATCTTGTATTTCAATTTTTTTTTCAAATTTGATTGAAAACTCTTTTTTATATTTTTATAAACTTTTTTTCTTATGTGTTTTCTATAAAATTGATATTTTAAATTTATTATTTCTAGAATAAGATCTTTTTTTATAAGGTCAGTACAAAAACTTAAAGTATCTTGACTAGTTATAGAAATCTGTTTCACTAATTTAAAATTTACTTGTCAAAATCTTTTGGTTTTTTCTAATTTTAAATGGTCAATATATTATTCTTTTCCTTAACCTTCTTTCTTGTAAAAGTTCTTTAAAACTTTTAAAAGTTTTATTTATTTCTTTATTTTATGCTTCTTAAAATTAGTTCTTATAGGCTAGATATTCTAGCAAGTGTTTTTTTATTTTATTCTGTTGACTATATGCAATATACTTTACTTGCTTATATAGATTGGATCTTCTTGTAATCAATTTATATAATATTGATTAGCTTAATAAGAATAGTTTTTTATTACGATTTTTTAAAGAATGTATTTTATGTATAACCATCTTTTATTCTTTTTCATATTAAATCCCATATATGAGCTTACTATTCTAAAATCTGATAACTCTATTTTTTTCTATTTGATTTTATTAGATTTACTAATAGATTATTATTTTGTTATTCACATTTTTAATGAGTTGCCTAATTGATTTGTTTAAATCTTGTTTTGTCATTTGACCTCTATAATAATCTTATGAGAGTTAAGATCTTTTTATTTAATTAATAAAAGTTTTAGGACTTCTTTAATTAAGATATCTACTTATTTATTATAAGAATTATTGAAGCTTACTTTAACTTTGATAAACTTTTGATTTACAGTTTTTTTCTTTATTAACTTTACCATTTATACCTACAAAGATTATTTTTTTTCTTTTAGTAATCTCTTGTGTATTTCTTTTGAATCTTATCTTTCTATTATCTTCTATTTAGTGATACAAGTCTAACTATATATACAAATCTTAACTATACTATTAATAAAAATTATTAGAAGTATAATTAGAATTATTATTAACTCAGCCCTTAGGAAAGAAGGTCAATTATCTATTTCTATTTGAAATCTGCTATTGTTTTCTATGTTTTTTATCTAGATCTATACAGCTTCCATTTTTATTTCTTTTTTATCTTAATTAATAAATGATTTATTAAAATAAAAAGTTATTTTTTTTTTTGAATCCTAGATTGCATTAAAGTATTTCATTGGTTGATCTAGATATACTTCTTCTTTAATATTTTCTTTGATTATAGTTTTTTTTCAAGATTTAATATCCATATGATCTACTTTGGCATTTTGAAACAAAGTTTTAAAAGGATCCTAATCTTTATAAATTCCTTTTATAATCATATTTTTGAGTATTATTTTGGGATTTAAAATTTTTAATTCTTATGTTTTTCTTGTAAATATTCTTTTATTGAGATAAGATATTGTATAAATTTTTTTTATCTCTTTTTATAATATAGCTATTATTTTGTGTTATTTTTTCTGAGCACCCAGAGTATTTTTGTAATCTTGTTTTCTAGTCATTATTATTATAAACTACTGTATACAATACTCCTCCTAAAGTAATATCCCCCTTAAATAATATTCAGTAGTATTCAAAAAAATTGTTACTTAATAAATGATTACTATCCGGGTATATTAAGCTAAAGCCAATAAAATTGCAATATGAATGGGCAAGTGAAAGATATGTCAGATGATAATAAGACATTAAATATCTTACCATTTATACTACCCCTCTTCTAGTAAAATATCCCCTCAGGTACTAATCAATTTATCATAGGATAAATTTATTAATACCCAGGATATTATATGCAATGGTTTATGATAGTATTATAATAGACAAAATATTTCATTATTGCATTATATTTTTTTTTTACTTGTTTTAATTTTTCTCAAGTTATTTGATTATTTTTGTTAATTTATATTATTTATAATTTATATTACTTGTTTTAATTGGATCTTATTTTGAGATATTTTGATTTTCATTTTATGTAGTTTTCTTTTTAGATTTTTATATACTATTGTATTTATGTAACTAAGAGATTTTTGATTATAATCTGATAACAATCTAGAGTAGATCTTTTACTTATGTTTTGTATAAGTTGAAATATTTGTCAATTCCTTATTTTTATATTTTTCAGGTCTAATAATTAATCTAAGTATATTAGTTTATTATTTTTTAATAATGAAATAGTCTTTATATACAGTGTTATTCTGACATAATATATTTTTGAATCAAACTATTTTTTTTTATTTTTTTTAAATATTTCTTATTATTTTTAACTATAAAAACTATTCTCATATCTTTTTCCAATTTAGTTACTTGAAGTAAGAAGTTATCTCTATTTAATAGATGGCTTAGTGACTTGTAGATTAATAAATTAAGTGAATCTCAATATTTGATTTATTTTAACTTGAACCTAATAATTGTTGTAATCATAATATAACTAGTCTTGGATTATTTAACCTATTACAATATATAGATCTATTATTTGACTTTCTCATTATATCATTCAGATATTATTCAAGTTGAGAATTTTTGAATAATAAATTATATTATTTGATATAAATCTGCATAAAACATTTTTATTCATAAAAAGTTTTCTATATACAGCTATCAGTATATTATATATTTTTCAAAACAATATACTATATTATATTTTAAACTCTATTCTGGATAAAAATATTTTGTTTAGAATATAAAGGATCTATTTGTCAGTTATTCTTTTGTTTTTCAAGACTTTTTAAATACAGTATATATTCTTTAAGTTCAATTGTAGTTTTTTGATTGTTTATTCAGATTTCCAAAAATCTGACTTGTTCTATTTTATTAAGTTCTTTAATTACTTTTTTTTTAATACTTGTATACACTTCTTTTAGATAGCAATTAAAATTGTTGATAATTACAAGTATTGACTTGTTACTATTAATTTGGAAATCATTGATCTTATAAAAAGCTCATATAGTTTTTAAGATTTCTTTTATATTTTCTTTAAACCTTTCTATTCATGTCATATTATTTATAAATATTAGGATTTTTTATATTAGGGTTTCAAAAAACTGACATTTTATATTCTCTTTAAGTATTATATTGAATTTTACAAAGTAGAAAATTATAAAAAATTTGTCGAAATAAAGATGAGATGGTTGTTCCTTAATTAATCATATCTTCTGCTACTATAAATTCTATAAGATATAATTAGAAATTCTCTATTTTAAAATAGATATATCATGATCTTAATAAAGTCTTTTATAACTTTAATTTATTTCATTGCTTTAACTAATATTTTTAAGCTAATAGTATTATAAGCTTTGACTATATCTTGAAAAAGTATCTACAGTTTTTTTTTGTTTTCTTTAATATTTTCATAGATATTGTTGAGAATATGGATGAGTTCTACTATACTTTCTTCTAATAACCTTGCATAATTAAATCTTTTAAGGATATTGTTAATTTTACAAATTTTTTCTATTCAATAGATAAAAATTTTAGTAAAACATTTTCTTATAATCTCTAATAGTACAATAGGTCTAGTGTTTAAGAGTTTATAATTATATGGCTTTAATTTAGCTATTTAATATATATGGCTTTATTTTCAATAAAGCAGTATAACTTTCTATTTAAAAAGTTATTAAGTATTCTTCTCAAGAATTTCTTTCCTTTTTGGCTTAATTTTTTAAGCATTTTATAGTTAATTTATGATCAGTCTAAAGATTTATTATTTGGAAGTATATGTAATATCTTATTTAATTCTTTTTAAAAAATTAGGTTGAGTAATTTTTTATATTAAGATTCTTATATAAATTTTCTTGATTTGTACTTATCCTTTGAATTTCTTAATAGATTATCATAACTAGTATTTTTTTTGAATATCTTAATATAATATTTTCTAATTTCTTCTTTAATTTTACTTTTTTGAATTATGATATATTCAATATTATTTTTTTTAATTTTGATCCTATAAAATATAATATTGTTTCTAACTCAATTCATTAAGAAGCTGACCATTCTTCTTTTATTATATCATAGGTCTCACACTTTTATTCCAGGATTGTTTTAATTATATCTCCTATTTTTCTAGTTTTCAATCTTTGGTATATAAATTTTAACCCTTTTATTACTTCTTGAATATCTTTTTTTAAAGTTCTTCAATATATATTAAAAATATTGTATTGAGCACAGATATTTTTAATCTGATAATTAAGCTTGTAAATAGTATTATATTTTTTATAACCTAGCTGAAAGTCTATAGATTAACTATATTTTTTGATATTTTTATCTTGTTAAAAAGCTCTTTTAGTTATAGAGCTTTTCTATATTTAACAAACTTGAAATTGTACTTATATTTTATTTCTTTATTTGAAGCTATATTTTTAGTTGCAAGTTTGTTAAAAGCTGTTTTGTATAATAGTTTTTCAAAAGTTTTCAAAGCCTATTTATCTGAATTTCTTTTTTCTTTTAATTAGATTTTTTCTAAAGCAAGGATTCAAATATTGTTCTAAATTTGTAATCTAGACTTTTTTGATATACTTGTCATTATAAAGGGAATAATTTTTTATATCTATTTATTTCTAAATAGTTGTAAAAGATTTATTGACTTCACTTCTTGTAAACAAGTTTTTGTTATGTACATCAGGAAATTTTTGAAAAATTTTTCAAAAAACTTTCAAAATTTTCAAAATTTTATAAAACAAAAATAATTTCATTAATTTTAATAATAAAAATCTTTGAAGATTTTTTATTTCAAAAAATTTCAGAAATATTTAAAGTAATAATATGTATATTAAAATAAAATTGAACAATAAAATACTATTTAATTTAGAAGTTGTCATAATTTTATCAATATAATTTCAATATTATTTTATTTTTAAAACCATAAAGTAATTTTTAAAAGGTGATAAAGATTATATATGATTATAATATGACATAACTTCTTGAGATTTGTGTTATATAAGGTTTCTAAAGTCTTTTCTTTTTTATTAATATAAAATAAAAAAAAATAAATGTGTAATATGTTTCAATAAATGATTTCAGATTCAAGCTTTGATAAAAATGATACTTTGAAGCCTACTAAAAAACCCAAGTGTACTTCCAATATCCCAGGTCAAGCTGAAGAACAAAGATCAATATCTCAAGCTAAAATAGAAACAAAGCTGCCTTGGAAGTAATTAAGATCCTTCAGCTATATTCTAGAATCTTCTCCTACTAGGAGGTTGCTTAAAGAATCTTTAGGTATATTAAAATTGATGTAACTATTTAAATAAATACTAATTTGTATATTTAGTTTCTAATATAGTAATTGAGAGGCTTTTAGAGTCTCACAAAAGTCTTCATAAAAAATTGATCAATTATTAGAATGTCAAAAAGCTGTCGAGAATAAGGTTACCTGCCTAGAAAATAAAATTTATATGAGTCAATAGTTAATTACCAAACAGGATTTTATCAAGGTAAAGTTTAATTTTAATCTTCGAAAAACTTCAATAACATTTTGGATTCTATAATAGCATGTGGTCAAAAGTATCATGAAAGAAGTCTTTTTTGAAAAAATATATACAGATCTTAAAGATTTTCATCAGCATACAGAAGAATATTTTCAACAAAAATATTCAGAGTTCTTCAAAGGTCTCACAAAAAAACATTGGAAGACATATTATAAAAAGTATATTTATCAAGTAATAATTATTGCAGTTATTATAATATAAATAAATTTATTAATAATATTATTTATTTAATAGCTTGTGAGACAATACAGATCACTTCGAGGAATCATAACATTGAAAATCTGGGATGCCATATTTTCAGTCTTTGGCAAAAACTCTCTGGATACAATCAATATAAGTGTAATTACTATTGAAATTATAGTTTGGAAAAAATCGCAAAAAACCTGGGAGTGCTTAAAAAATCTTCATATCTGTCCTAGGGAGGAAAACTAAAGTGTGATGATACACATTTTCAAAAAAGTCTGGCCAAAGGAGATGCCTCTAAGAAACAAGTTGCATTTACTATTGCAATATACCAAACAATTCTAAATCCAAGTAATAAAGTATTTTAATTAATGAGATATTAATTAAAAGCAAAATAAAAAAAAAATAAAATAAGTTTTAAAATTTTTTGAAGTATATATATTTACTAATAATTTATTTTAGAAAAAAATTAAAAAGAAAATCATATTTACAGAAGACAATTTAAGCAATGAAGATCAAGAAATGTATGAGCAGAAAGATATTAAAATAATTCAAAGTACTCTGAAGGAAGTAAAAAATAATGAAAATAATCTGGGATTACAATTGAAAAATATAGGAATAGAAAGGTCTACTTTGGAAATAAGTGATATAAATATAAATGATTAATAAAAATATATATAAAAAAAGTAATTTTCAATAAATAAATTTTTAAAAATAAATATTTTAATAATAATGTGAAATTATTTTATTATAATTTAAATATTCAAAAATCTCTAGAGTTCTATATAAAAATCTCTACTTCAGAGACTTCTAATAATGATAAAGTACCTCCAGAGTTTTATATCCAAAAATCTCTAGAGATCTTTGCCAAAAAAATTTCCTGATATAGCATAATTACAAGCATGGTATGATCATTTCTTGTAATATCTTTTATATCTTAATTGTCAAATTAAAGTAAGTGATAGCTTGCTAGATTATATAATATTCAGATATAATCTATTTTACTACTACTTGTTAAGTTTCATCTTGTGAAAGTTTTGTTTCTATTTTTCTATATAACTTGTGTATCTATAAATTTTTATTTATTCAGAAAGTTGAACAAAGGAATTTTTGAATACTATAATAATTTAAACATGGCTTTGAAAAAAGATTGTCTATTTTAAAGTCTTTTATTACAATTGAAAGATAACCTTGTTTATATTTTTTTTTAATAAAGCCTATTAATTTCTTTATACTTTTTGGTTCTTTTTTTTTGTCAGATGGAATACAGTTTGTATAATAGAGATTTTTTTTCATTTCATGAGCAAGTTAGCAACAAATATATATCTATTTTATTTTTTTACTAATACTACTTTTTTTTCTAGATCTTTTCTGATTAAAAAATTAACACTTGCTCCAAATAATATTTTATTATTAGTATTATAAAAATACTTATAGGTTTTTTGATTATTAAAGATCTATTTTATATAGATTTGAGTTAATTTTGTTTTGTATAATTCTAGTATACCTATTTCTTATTCTTATGTTTTCTCAATAAGCCTTTATTTATTGTATTTGTATTATCTATAATATCTCTAATATTATATACAGTATATATATTTTTATCACTTTATTAGAAATCTTATTCTTTTTGTTATTTGTTTTTATTAATTTATTTTGAGCTCTTTTGCTTAAAAATATTTGTTATTTATTATTAAAAATATTATTATATCTAAATTATTATTATACTATATTATATTATTATATTCATTTGATTATTTTTTTGTTCTTGTTCACTGTATTGCTGCAGAGGAATCAGACTCTTGCTCTCAATAATTATTATATATGACTAATATATTTTTAGAAGTAGCTTATTCCTTTATTGTTATATTTAGATCTATTGAAAGTTAATTGTTCTTCTAATATATCTATTCTATTGTTTAATTTCTTAAAATTTGCTAGAATATGCTTTAAAAGATCTTGTGAAACTTTTACTTCTGATTTTGACTTATTTCTTATATTTCTATAGTGATTATATCTTTGATTTATTGGTTCTCTATTGTTTCTTATTGCAATATATCTACTAGATCTATTGACTTCTTATCTTATTCTTCTATTATAATAATATCTAATTTGTTTTTGATTTGTTTAACTCTAATTTTAATTAGAGATAGAGATGGATTTTATGGATTCAGTATTAGATAATATGTCTAAAACTAAATCATTATTTATTTCTATTTTCTATTTTTATGTCTTATATCTGAACTTTTGATTACTCTTTTAAATTTTTTCTATTCTGAGTTAGTAGAGTATTTGATATTCTAAGAAAGATATAATCTTTGTAAGAAAATAAATTGTTTGCATATATCATCTCTATCTTTTTTTATTATAAAATAGACTACTATAAAGTTTTATTTTTTAAGTGTAAAAAATTTTTTGAATATATAGTATGCTTTAGTTTAAGTGTCATTTAATATCCTGGTTATCAAACTAGTATATGTTTTATTTGTAACCAGAAGTCTTGCTAAGTTATTGTTTCTTTTAATCAAAATATTATTGATTTCTTGTTACTTAATTCTGATTTGAGAATATAGCTTTTGATATTTCTGTACTAATTAGAGTTATTTATTTTTTTCTGGATTAAAATTAAGGTATTTGTATGATTTGATAATATCTTAACTTTAGATTTGATATTTATTTTATAGATATAAATGTTTTAAATCTCTTTATATCTTTTTAGATATTCAAATATATAATGTTTATTAACTTTTTGATTTATATCAATCAAATAAACATATTAGATAAAAATATTTTCTTTTGTTTTAATTTTTTAAAAGATTTTTTTTATTTAAATCTTTTCTAGTTTTATATATATTATTTATGGCTTGCAGTGTTATTTATTAAATAATAAAGTTATCTTCTTTTAATTTATTTTCTCTACATATTTTAAGATATTATCTTTTTCTTGTATCCAAAAAATTAATCATTTGTTTTTATTAATAAATTTCTTCAGCAAGATTTTCTCTTTTCTTGTAACAATTTTAATATATTGCTTAAGTAAACTTTGATTTTCTTTTCAGATTCTTCTAAAATATTAGCTATCATCGTTTAAAGTCTATAGTTATCTTTTTTCTTTATAAAATGTGAATTTATTGATAAGACTAGTTTTCTATTTCTAGTAACATATAAGCAATATTTATTTATATAATAGTGTTTTAATTTTTCTTGGATATATGTTATCATGATTTTATTATCTATTATTGAATTTTGTCTACCTGTTTAATTATTTCTATTGATTAATATTTGAGTCTATATGGTTTTTCTAAATTTTTGATAATTTCTAAAAACTTATCTTCTATATAAGATTAAAAAAGATCTTTTTCATTGCCTTTTCTAAGTTGCCAAAGATATAATAAATATTGAGTTAAAATCTATTCTTTATAAAAGATTGTTTCATTAACTCCAAGTATCTTAATAATATATTGTTTAAAACTATATATATTTTGGATAATATAATTACTTCTTCATTTAAATTTAATTTCTCTTTGTTATAGTTGTTACTTAAAGACCTATAGTTTTGAATGCTCATTATTTTTTATAAGAATTTAACTAAGCTATTATAATGAAAATAATCTCTAATACTATTGGATAGTTATTTTTAGTCATTATCTTTATTCTATTTTTATTTTTATCTATTTATTTATAATTATTTCTTTGATATTCTTTGATTTTTTTTATTTTTATTTTTAAGCTGACTTGGCTAAGTTTATTAGCAAGTTTTACTATATAGATACATCCGACTAGAAGAAAACAATAATACACTAGTAAACTAATAATAGGTTTAAAGAACCACATCATTATTGAGCCATCTCTAGACAGAAACCTAATAAAAGAACTATTAGAGCAATATAAAATTTTGAAGGGGTTGATATGTATATCGAATCTAATTTATCTAACTTAACCCAAAAGGGATAAAAGGGTTGTATTCATTAGCTTACTATACCATCTCTATTTGAAGGAGAAAAAATGAAGCTAAGACTATATAAATTTAAATAGGGGTAAAGATTTTGCATTACAAAAAAGACACCGGAAGGAAGAAAGAAAATGGGTTGGTTATGGATAACTTGAAGACACACTACTACTACCATATTGATATCATAGACTGGTTATTCTTTGAGGACTTTATCAGTTCAGGATGCAGTACCTGTTCCTTCACTGCTTTTAATATTTCTATGTTGTGGTTCTTATCTGCTAGTTCTTATCTTTTTCTTCTATACCCTATCCAGTATAGGATCTTCTACTAATGTTCTTCTAAGTGATGATAAGTTGGGGATTCCGAAGGACTCTAGAATATAGGGGAAGTAAATGGGCACTGTAATAGTTAGGGATCTGTCATCCAACAATCTGTTCTTTTTTATTATTGCAATAACTCCAGCCTAGAAAGAAGAATCTTGATGCTTCCAGCATGTGCCTTTTTGGACTTGATAAATATCATGCTGTTTTTCCCAAAGCACTACCATCTGTAGAGATTGAAACATTTGTCTAATATTCTATTGTGATATATTATACACCATCTGAGGTTATTTGACTATATATTAGTGTTGTTAATTAGATACAAATAATCCTAAGATCTCCTGATCTCCCAATATTCATGCTAATAAAGAATAGGCATGACATTTTTAAGGCATCGTCCTTGTTCTGTGTTCCTTTGAGCCTAGTCTTCTTTCTTTTTTCTTAATAGAGGGGAGGGAAGGATATATGCTTTTTCTTTTACTTAACCAAAAATATGGGAGTCGACAATATTCATTATTTATTCACATTAAGGCATAATGACTTTTAGTAAATCTCAGATTCTTATAGAGTTAAGAAAACATATTTGAACATGTGAAGTTACCAATAGGAGCTTGTTTACTTTTTTTACTAATATGAGCTCTGTCTGTTCAATCACGGTGTGAAAAACTTTGTACTACTCAAAATTCAGAATCAAATTGAGGTAGGCAAAATTCCTCAGAAAAAATTAAAAACGAATATTATAAGAAAAGAAAATATGACAAGAGAGTGAAAAAGTTGTCTCTTATCATAACAATACTTCTATAGTGTTTTTCTATAGTATGAGATAGCGATACATTAGTTCTTCTTCCTTTCAGAACTTTCTTGCTATAGGTAAGAAAGGTGTTTCTTGATCTTTAAGGTCACTAGAGGTCAAGTTTTTGTTTGAAAAAGATAGTAAGCAAGAGGAGTGAAAGTAGTTGATGGCTCTTGAAGTTTCTTCAAGTTAGTTTAAAGAAAGTGGTAAGACTTTATTAACCTAGAAGTATAAAAACTTCTTGCAAATATCTTTTTTGTATGTGGTCAAAGAATCAGTGAAAAGAGTTGATGTGATTTCATATTTGATATTCTTTGATATTTTTATTGGTACTTAATTAACATAGATTACTTTATCAAATGTAGAATATGACATAATTTACTGTAAATCAGATAGTCTAAAAAATCTAGAAAATCCAAGTGACATATTTTTAAATATTTATAATTAGTTTATAAGTAGCATAAGTTGATAGATAACCTCACTTAACTTTGGAAGTTTAAGTATAACTTAATTTTGATTTCTTGAAAATTGAATATCTTCACTTGACTTTAGAATTAAAGAAATTGTTCTAGTTTTCTTGATTTATTAATAAACTTGTGTTCTGAATAAACTATATTTCTTGTAAAACATCATATAATACTGTTTGAAGGATTTTTAATGAATTCATTCTTGAATATTTCTTTAATTATTATAAATATTTCTTTAATTCTTTCTTTGGGAATTGTTCTTTTAAAAACAATTTTATTTGAACATATCAGTTAAATATAAATTTGATTATAGTATTAACTATGTTTCTTTTTCTTTTATTTACTATTTAACGTATATATTGAGCTCTATTTATATTTACTATTATATTATTTATTTTATATTACATATTTATTATTGGATTTATTGTTTTAATAGATTTACTTTTATTTACTTGTTTATCAAATATATTATATAGATTTTAAACTTTTTTAAGTTTATTTATTATTGTTATATTTTGATTAATTAATGTAATATAAATAAGTATTTACAGATTGTTTACCTATTTGTTGTTTAGTATTGATTTGTTATTTATTATTTCATCAATTCATATAGAGTAACTAGTTATATGAAATATAACTTTGTTGATAAGTTTTAAATACAGTATATAATATATATTATATTAAGAGATGCTT
This sequence comes from Acaulospora colombiana, assembly GCA_910592055.1. Taxonomy (NCBI): domain Eukaryota; kingdom Fungi; phylum Glomeromycota; class Glomeromycetes; order Diversisporales; family Acaulosporaceae; genus Acaulospora; species Acaulospora colombiana. The sequence goes on from CAJVPT010003610.1 coordinate 14,614, forward strand.
TATGTAAATATTACTTTATTTAAGTATATTATAAGGATATATACATACGGTTGCTTTCAAAAGTTTGAGTCCACTTACTATGTTTTTATTATAAATTTCAACTTTAATAATTTTTAAATCATTAATTATATAGTCAAAAATTATAAAATTTATGTATATTATATTTTAATATTTATTCTATTTCTTGTATTTTTTTAAAAATTTTTTTATTAATATATTCCAAAGTTTTATTATTGCTAAATATCTTTATTTTTTTATTAATTATCATATGATTTACAATAACAGTCAATCAAAATCC
>CAJVPT010003611.1:0-14909 GCA_910592055.1 Acaulospora colombiana
AATTTGTTTTTATTGATATTTATTTTAATTTTAATTTTAAAAAATTTATATATAGGCAATCGAGTATATTATAATATCAAGCCAAGAATTAAAACAATATACATTTACCAATAATAATTGGAATATATTTGGGCAGGTCGTAGAATTGCTTGGGCAGTTTAAAAAAACAACAGAAATAATTTTAGCTTTAAGCTATCTGAAACTTTTCTTAATTATTCCTGGATATAATATATTAATTGATCATTTAGAAGATATGTGTAGTAAAAAAGAAGTTAACAAAATAATAAAAGAAGCAGCTGCTGCTTGTTTAGAAAAATTTAAAGAGTACTATAATAAGAAAAATAAAGCAAGCTTGCTGACAGTTATTTTAGATCTGAGGTTTAAAATAGAATATTATGAAATAAATAAGTAGGAAGAAATAGTCAGTGAAATTAAAGAAAAACAAGTATATTTTTATATTTTATTAAATATGATAGAATAAATATTAAGCATGTTACAATTTTAAAGTTTTTTAGAAGCTTTTCAAAAACACAAGAAGTGTGGCATAGAAAATACTACATTAGGCAGTGGCAAAGATATCCAAGAAACAATTAGTTTGAAACTATTTAAGTGATATCATATAGAAAAACCAGATGAATTACAGCTGTATTTTTTTCTTCCAAATGTGGATGACAAAATCGATATATTAGAGTAGTGGAAAATGCATAAACATCAATTTCCATATTTGGTACTCATGGCACGTGATTATTTGACAGTACCTGCAATAAGTGTTTCATTGGAAAAAGTCTTTTCAACAAGCAAAAATTTAATAATCGACAAACAAAATCAGCTATTAGGCAAAACAGTCAGGACATGCATGTGCTTGAAGTTATGGTGGAAAGGGCCTATGGCAAGGAATGCTGGTGATTTATTTTAAATTTTATTTTTTTTATTGTATTGTTTAATGTATTGTTGGAACTACCTTTATTGTTTAGACTTTTTTTAAGATAAAAAAAAATTTTTAACGAAGCAAGTAGCCTGTATGCTATAGCATTTATATAACAATGCTGCTATAGCATCCAATATAATACTGGTGTAGACCAATTAATGCAAGTTGCTGTAATTGTTTGGATAGATAGCAATTGTTAAAAATCGATTGATATAAGAGTGATCTATGATAGAAAAACATAATTGGGCAATAAATAAAAAAAAACTTTTTCCAATTTTTTCATCGATTTTTTATTTTGCTCCTTTTACTTTTGTCACTTTACTATCCCTGTTGTCAGGTATCTTGTCTAGGAATTTTTTTTTTATCTACAAATGTTTTTTTCCTGTTCTTGCAAGTTCTCAAGAAAATATATACACTTCTTTATATATTGGCTAAATAATCATTTTTATTTAAATATATACAGCTGTCTGCAATTACACAGCTACAATTGAAGGTGTATTTTTATCACTTGTTGATGTTTTTACAGCTGTTACATTAACTACCTTTGCTTTACTGCAACTGTATACCCAATTCTTTCTTTTTTGACTAAATAAACTGATACCTTTTTACTACTTTAACTGGTATCTTTTATTGATTAAATAACCTGACACCTTAACTATCAACCAAACCTTTATATCGATTTCCTGTCCCACCATATTTACAGCCAAGTAAGTACAAAGCACTGGTATTTTGTTGCTGCTGGAACTTTTATATTTATTTCTAAAACACTAGTATTGGTAATATGATGCATATCTCAAAGAAACAGAAACAGATTGAAGCTAATGGTGAGTAAATCAATCGAAAGGGGGAACAAAAACCAAAGAGCCTTTTACCTGGCAAGTCTATAAAGTTGTCTCCAGTAGGAAACCCTGGACTAATACTTGTAGGCTGGCCTTCATAAAAGTGCAACTAGCTACTACCGATAAAGTTTGATATTGCTTCCAGTGGAAAATCCTGACTAATATATTAAATTTTGTTGATAAAATGCTAGGCAAACTTAAATCTGCTACATTGCTATTGCTACCTTCAGTAGGAAACCCTGGACTAAAGCAGGGCTCTTGAACATTTAAGAAGGTATTTGTAGGCTACAAGTTGGGTTGTTGACAATTTAACTTGCAGCTAGGTTTTTGATCCCCTGTTGCACTGGCAAGCTGTACATATATATACTGTATATAGCTAATACTATTTTTTAAATACAGTATACAGTATATAGAAATTTATACTACTGCTCTATATTTTCTATGTCATTGAAAAACGATAATCCTGAGGAGTATGTTGCCTGCTTGTAAAGTCCTTTCACTAAATTAACAAGTGTTTGCTTGACTGTGTCTGATTCTAATATTGATTCTTTTTCAAATGTAAATATATCGAAGTATATGTACTTACTGTATATATTTTATTAATGTTAATGAAAAATTAGGAAAATTGGTAGAGAGAATTTGTGAGGTTCCTGAGATTTTGCTATATCGATAATGTAAAAACTGCAGTTGCTTTGAAAGCAGACATAGATGAATTGAAAAAAAATAAAATAAAAACACATAAAAATTTTGTAAGTTCAAAAAGTTTTAATAATAAAAAATCAAGTTAACATCTTTATATTTCAGGTAAGGGAGAACCTGATGATACAAAAACACTTTGCCAATACCCACAAAGTAAAAACAATATTTCTTGTGCCCCTGCCTGGATATAACGAAAAAAAAATCAAAGAAAAGTGTGTGTACAAAAAAGTAAATCCGCTGCCTCCTCATGTACAAGCCATCGATGTTGCCTCCTGCCTACCGAATATAATAAAAAAAAAATGAGAAAATTATAATTCGTGATAAAGATTCAGGCAAGTTGGTGCTTGCTATATATCGTAATCAAATTGGATCCGAGATTTTAAATATCATGCAAGATACAGTGCCGGAAATGTTTTAACTACAAAGAAAAGTTGTCCAATCTGATGATATATCAAAACTTAATCAAGGAATATTGGTAGCTGCTAGGTATATAAATTTTATATATGTTTAATTTCATATTTGAGCAGTACCGATAACAAGTTTTAGATATCTGATGACAAGGAAATGTGAAATTTTTACACATACAGTATTTTCAATATACCAAAAGAGTTACAAGGAACAAGTCAGCAGTACCTGCATGAAGAAAAAGTTGTTGCGATAAACAGCCTTCTGTTTAACTATGCAATGGGTATTTTTTCTGCCGATATGACTTCAAGTATATAGCAAAGAATTGTTGAGCATATGTTTCCAAGGTTAGATGGAAGCAAGTATAGAGCAGTCAAAAAAGGTATCTAAGTTTTTTATAATAAAAAGGAAATCAAACTTAACCATTCCTTGGGTTTCTATAAAGTATATGCATCCTGAAGATACAGCAAATTTGTCCATACCAATACAAATTTCCTGGACCATGCAATTGCAACCAGCTGCCTGAAAGGAATTCACTCTGAAAGTGATCCAGAATTTACTTGCTGAAAAGAAGATTTCAATGGAGGCAACTTTACATGGCTAAATGGGGAATAAAAGTAGAGATGACAGGTATTTTTATAAAAATGATAAAAAAGTTTGGAATATAAAATACGAAGTTTTTATTTAAATTTTTATACAAGGCAACAATCTTTTTTGCTGACCAGAAAAAGAGCCACATGGCACAATTGTTTTGCTGAAGGAAGGTGTAACTAGTGGTTTATCACAAAACCTGGCAAAAAAAATAGTAACAGCAATTAAAAAATGGAAGGAAGGTACTGAAAAAAAAAACCATATGAAGTATTAGCAAGAGCAATTGCAACAAGATCCTTTTGCTTTGCTAGCACTGGAAGAATCGATAAAAAAAACCAAGACAGTAGCAATACTGCAGAAAATTTAAATTATACAGGTATATATTTTAATTTGGAAAAAAATAATCATGAATAGCAATAAATTATAAATATTAAAAATGTAAATTATTAACTAAATGTTTATATATAAAACTTAATGATGGCAAGTAAACATTAGGAAGAAAAAAATGAATAAATAAATTAAAAAAAAAAAAAACACAATTAAAAAAATATCAAATTAACTGAATGGATACAGATCATATAAAAATAAATCCATTTGGATATGAATCATATCAAATAAAAACTGATCCGATTGGATTCAGATTAAATTAATCTAAAATCTGATTCGATCTGATCTGTTGCGATCCTTAGGCATGACACACTATACTTGCTACTTGATTAGCATGACATTACTTGTATCAATTTCATGATAAACCTCCTTGGTTTGTCCTAACTCATCCACTATTTTTGCAAAAACATTTTTATTTCCTTATAACAATTTACTATTCTTTATTTTATCTTAATCTCTTAGTTTATCATTGACATTTACCTCTTCTATTGTTTGCATAATGGTAGTTTCACCAACGTTTTCCTCATTAATTGTAAATAACTTTTCAATTTGTGATAGATAGACTACAAGGCTATTGTTACAACTAAACGTACCTATTGCTTCAGCTTCCACAATATCCTCAGTATAATATCCTTCTACCTCCTCAATATCTTTCTTTTGTAAGACAGAGTATCCATTAATTTGTATTCAGCATCATTACAGTAATCTTCATTATCATCACTATCTTTACAAGATAAGTTACGAGAAGTATTATTTGAAATCAAAATCCCTATGGCTTTTTCCAAGTATCAGATTATTATTTCTTGTTTATTGATTTAAATTCATGTCTGAAATGTCTTTAACCAATCATTTCCTAATAACAAGATTGCTTCTTTTGAATCAATTATCTGGAATAGATATGGAATATTTGTTTCTTATACATTAACCTTTGAATCTTTTATGGTGCATAGTGTTTTAATTTGTATACCAATAATTATGATGATAGAGATTATAAATTTCCCATGTATTCTAAGATATAACTGATTCATTATTGACTTTATAATAAAGCTTATGGTAGTCTTTATATCAACTATTGGTGATATTGAGTGACTATAAACTTTAACACAATATCTAGCAACAGATGTTCTTATCTGCTCGATGTTAGCAAAGTGAGTTTTCTCAATAACTAATGGTCTGCACAATGCTTTAGTCAGGTTTCTTCTTTGATCCAGGTACCTTAACATTTGATCAATGGTGAAATCTGCAGATTTTACTATGATGTCATTGATAATGGTATACTTAGGGATAGATTCTATCATTGATAGTCCTCGTTTCTTATGGAGTACCCTAACAGGTATCTCCATAATAGATTCTATTTTCTCCTTGATATTTGTTTACTTTAGTTTACTCAATCTTATTACTTTGATTATGAAGTCACCTATTCAATTCAAATTCAAAAGCTTATTATGGACATTTCCTCCTGTTATGATTCTATGGTTGATAATAGTTAGTGATATTATAAGCCTCTATGTTATTATTATAGTCATTACCTATAACTTCACCATATTTAGCTTCTTATGCTTACGGTAAACTTTTCATTGGCTAATTGGTGTTTTCACAGGGGGCATTTCGTCATTCTGGCAAGAAATCTTAGGCATAATGTTCCCTTTCTCCATAATTGAAACAGATAATACCATCAGCTATATGTGGATTGACTCTTGAGCTCAGGGATTGGCTTGACTTTGCATCATCACAATTGAGACAATCTTTGCATAATTCAATGTCAAGTTATTTAATTGTTGTGATAATGTCATTATTTTATCTTTTGATCTTTGAGTATAGCCTGGATTCAAAACTTCATCTTCTTCTTGTCTTTAACAATAGTCTTGCTCTAAGTTTTTTCTGCCATAATGATCTCTAGCTTCTATTCTTTTTGTAGCCACAATGGCTTTCTCCAATATTTTGGGATTAATGATAGAAAGGAATGAGGCTATCTTGTTCTTCAACCTATTTAGAAACATATGTACTATATATACTTAAGGTATTTCTCTCATGGTATCAACCTTTTTTAATAAATGCTTGAATCTATATACATAGGTCTCAACTCACTTATCCTCTTCTTGTCATATTATACCTAGCTTAACCTGTCATTGGTGCCATCATTCTGATGTTGCAAAGTATTTTAGAAACATCATAATGAAACTGGCATGGATTAGTCTAATTTTTCTCAAAACAATAGTAGATTCTTCTCCTCTTAATACCAGTTAGCAGTCATGCCTACAAAGTGCTCAAATGCTATCTGGATTTTTCACTTATTGGCCCAGTTGTTTCCATCAATGGCCTGTTCAAAAGTTTCTATTTATTCAAAGAGGTCCTTATTATCATTTTCATAAAAACTCTTCACTCTTACCCAGTTATTTTCTTTAGGTTCAAGTCATACTTCTCTAAAGGCTCCAACTGTTGCTTCTTTGAATGCTCTTGCTAACTTTCTAAAAATCAAACCCATTTGCTTAAATTTAATATGCTTAGACTTTATTGTATCTAAAAAATAATCCCATAGAAATCTATCATTACATGTCTTTTTTGATCTCATTATTTCAAACTTTGGTTTTATTTTGATATTTATTTTATTAAAAATTTTTTTCTTTTTCTCTTTTATTATTATTATTATTATTATTAGGAAATACTAAAAAGATGTTCATAAAAAAAAAATTTTGGGACTAATGAGCATTGCTCAAATAACTATCATGGGTGTTCTGTATCTCACAATCATCACCAAATATCATGGACTAATCCAAATAACTCACAAATACTCACAAACAATACAAAGAAAAGAATACCTCCTATAAAAAACACTTAGGGAAGATAGAGATATAGTGATTGACTTGGCTGAAGGTAAGTTTCTCTTTATTCATATTTTGTTTCTTTGGTATATTATTAACTCTTATCTCTATTCTTAATAAAAGCTGTTTTCTAACATATTCAGTACTACTTTCTTGGCATACATTGATAAGCTATTTATACTTTTCTAACTAACAATGGACTATCTACTTTATAATCAGCTATATTAACCCTAAACTTTGCCAAACTTTCCATACTTTGTCAGATACACATAGTTCTCTTATCAGTATCTGAGCCTTATCTATAGTTTCTTATTTTACAACACTCAATCTTTCATACCAGACTTTTGGATTTTTGGATTCTATACTATTATGCATAAATCACAATATTTACATAACCTATGACAATATACAAAAGAAACAGAACATAAATAAGGAGATACTTACTCTTAGCCAAGTCAATCACTATACTTTTGCCTTCACTAAGTGTTCTTTATAGGAGATATTCTTTTTTTTGTATCAGTTCTGAGTATTTGTGAGTCATTTGGGTTAGAAAATCTTTATAAACCTCTTTCTTCAAAGGTTAAATATGCATGCATATACTTTACAATCAGTTTTTCTTCCTTTGGAAACTTTTTTGCCATTGGTATAAAAGGTATTACTTGACTTTTATTGGTTACTAGAAGTCAAGTTTTTGAGTAAAGAGATTTATAGACAATAAGGGAAGGGTAATAGTAACTCTTAAAATAATACTTCAAATTGATTTAAAAAAAATATTAAGACTTTATTAACAAAAAAGTATAAAAATTCCTTGTTAACATCTTTTTTGTGTATAATTAAAGAATCAGTGAAAAAAATAACTTTAAAATATATTAATAAAAACTTTTTTATACATTTTATAATTTTTTATTGTATAATATATAATTTAAAAATTATTAAAATTGGAAAAAAACTCTTTCTGCAAATTTTTTGATCACAAAAAATTTCCTTATAAGGCAATAAAACAAAATTTTAGCTAGAAACAAAGCAAAAGCGACTGGGGCTCCTCTTAGGAGCTCTTCTAAGTCTCAAGACAAGTTCTCAATACTAGATGTTGTTCTTTTCAATGTTTCAATATCAAAAGTTTTGATAGTATACAAATAGACTAAGACCTTAAAAATATTCTTAACAAAGCTTGCTAATGAAACTACTGTTTCATTTCTTCTAAACTGTCCTGAATCATGACTTATCCTCATTTACAAAATCAATTCTGGTAACCTTGAAATTATTCAAATCAATTTTATCAAAAAACAGACAAAAGTATCCTCTCCTTCCCTCCAGGTTTCCACCCAAAAACTGAAACACTTTAACATTGAAACACTTAATGCCTTCATGAATCATCAAACAGAATTCTATTTGAAAAAAGATGATAAAGAGCTTGTCATTCAGGAAGTGATAAAAAACACCTTAAACTACAAGCTCCATTGGCTTTAGAACTGAATCTCTATCTTTACTAACAACAACCTTGGCATTTTCTCCTTAAAAAAAAAAGAAACACTGGCCCCCCTCTCTATACTCCAGTAGCACAGGATGATCTACTCTCTACAACAAAAAATTCCCAAGGAAACCTTCCCCCCAAAGTGAATCGACACACAGATCACCCCTATAGTACAGACCCCATAAACCAGCCAGACATGAAAATAGATGAGTAGTACACAAATGATACAACAAATCTCCTAATGATATGATCAATACCCAATTATGGACAGATCAGGTAGACAATAAAAAAACTCAACAAGTCTTCAGGGTCAACGTACCTTCTACTACCACAGGTGTACAGTCACCAGAAACCTAGCCTACAGAAGAAAGTCCTCTGACCCAAGAGAGCCTATCTATAACAAAACAAGAAGCTATTAAAGAATTTTATGACAGCATTGCATCTTGAGAAAGAAATTCAGAAGCCATAATATCACTATTTATCAAGTTTAAAACCTGTATTCGAATCCCCTTACCAACTACTATCAGAGTCATCCTAACAAAGATTGAGTATTGAGACAGAGCTTTTTTTTTATTCTTCGCAAAAACTGATGTCATCAATGAAAAACATCAAGTAGAATATGAAACAATCAAAAAAGAATTCCATAACAACTATATAAAAAAAACACAATATTAGTTACATTAACCAAATGATAAAAAAGAAAATCAGAACTATTTTAAACACATTTATCTTTGCAACATTTCTTCAGACTTATGATTTTTTCACATTTAAATTTTTGCAAATGGCTAAACTGCTAGAGTACGAGTTCAACTTCTTCATGGATCCAACAAAGAAAAAAGTAAATTACAAAAAACTCTTGCAAGTGACAGAAAAAATAATCAAAGATAATCTTCCAGACTTATCAGAACATCCAAGTGGAATTCTGACAAAAGTAAAAATTAAACTCTCACACACCCTTCCAATTCAATTTCCAAGTCAAACAGGCCTTATGGTAAATGCCCTAAGAAGCTTTTACAACTTTGACCTTCTGCCTCCTAATTACTTTGCAAAACTCCCTGAAATCCCCAACTATCTGGACAAACTTCCAAAAAAATGACATGAAATCTTCCCTATCAGAGAATAAAAACAACTCAAATTTCTGGGTCTAATACTCAGAGAGCTTCGTGACAGCTTCTATGTTCTAATAAACTTCATGAAAACTACTTTGACCTGCTCCATCCAAGTAACCATTACCCAATACTTATCAAATATTACCACAAAACCTAGCAATGATGTTCCCAATCACCAGTGAACCTCATATAGTAAAAGCAACAATCAAAGAACTATGAAATAACAACTTTATAGTCAGACTTCTTCCCAATAATTATTTCATTTAGAAACTTCTTCTTCTTCAGCCCCACTGGTATAGTAAAAATATTGGAATAGGCCTTCCAATTAAAGACCAAGAATTGGTGACAGAGTTACTCCAACAACTTTACCCCAGATATAAGTTCAAACTTTCCCTTGGTCCTGAATGGATAGATCTATTATTAACTCAAACTGATCATCCAATGATTCCAAAGAATTTCAGTGAAATAGCAGATAAACTAAACATTACTTAATAAAAACTACATAGAAAAAATTCAAAGTTTCAAGAAACCATCCAAACTATCAAAACACTTTACCATAGTCCTATTCCCTGGGAATAGATCACCCTTTTGCTACCTGACTTACCTACCCTTGAAACAATTTTAGAATACATAAAGCAAAAAGACATAACCTTTCAACTACCTCTTAATGATAATGCAGATTTATTGATAAATATTTCTACTTTCAAACAATATTTCTATTTCAATAAACTTCTCCAAAACTTCATCACAGAAATAGAGCTATCGGAACCCAACATAGCCTTGATACCAAATCTCTACTAACATGAATAGTAAACAGATTCAAACCCTAGTCATTCCTTTAATACTACGAACCACCTTAATAAAAAACATATACTTCAACAAAAAAAAGAATTAAAAAAAGATAACAATATCAAAAACCACTTGACAATATCAGTTCTTAATATCAGAGGTCTAAATCAAGCCGAAAAACTATTATGTCTAATCAACTCCCTTCCCAACTCTAGAGACATTACCATTTGCACTGAAACAAAACATATTATGAAACATTTCCTTCCTAATAGAGTAGATAATTATATAATCATTATCAGTAAATTAGGTTTATCCCCTAGTAATGGAACCTGTATTGTCATATCCAAGTTGCTCTCATCACATATCTTCACAACACACTCTGAAAATGAATTTTGGTGCACTATTCATTTAAAATTCAGACCAAAAATAAGTATTGATATAATTGCTTTATATCTCTCACACAACAATATATTGAGAAACACAGCCATCTCCTCACTACACAAGTTTATCAAAGACCATTCTAATCATAAATTCATAATCGCAGGAAACTTCAATATATTCTTCCATGGCATACCATCAATTAATGCTCCAATAAACAATAAAAGAAGAAAAATTTCAAATACCTTTGGGATTTTATTGATACTGCTAAGGTATTCTCAAAGAAACACCTATATATACATACAATGTCAACTAGTGCATCTAGAATAGACCAGATGTGGCTAATGCCAGAACTCATCAACAAACTTCTTAATTACAATGTCAACAACCTTATCTCTATCAACACTGATCATAGTTGTATCAAAGTTTGCTTTCAATAGTTTGAATACAAATCTCAATGCATCAATTTCTCCACTAAAATTTACTTGTTCAATAAAGCTACAATCGAATAGCTTAAAATATTCGAAGAGGAAATGTTATTCAACCTCAGTTTAGACTCCCACCCAAAGTGGCTGGCATTAGAGTTGATAATCAAAAAAGCTATAGAAAATAATATTCCAAAAAAAAAAGTACAATGCTTAACTAAACCAAAAAAACTTTTTCCCAAATTAGACAAAGCCATAAAGCAAGTAAAAAATACCCTCAAAGATATAAAAAACAATAGGCATCCAACAAATTTAATATCAATGGCAAAAACCTTACATAAGAAAATCACAAAATCACCACCTACTAACAAATCCCTCAGAAAAGTCTTCAAGATGCTAACAGTAAAAAAGCAAAAGCAGGTAGTCTCAACATTACAAGCCCATATACAAGCAACAGCAAAAGACAACTTTGTCAAGTTCTGGAGCAGTCCTAGCTGATATATAAAATTGCTCCAGGAGACCTAATATCTTCTCTCGATCTATCTATATTATATAATAGTATATAACTACAGGATGATCCAGATATTTTAATGGAATTAATTGTTGCATACTATAGACAACTTCTATCAACAAAAGAATTTACTCTTGATGAATTTTGAAAGTCAGAATATCTCTCTAGAGAAAATATTCAAAATAATATATACAACAACCTATTATCAAACATATTACTGTCAGAAATGGAAATGGCTATATTATTCTTTCCTATAGACAAAGCACCTGGAGCAAGCAAAATCCCCTATAAAACTTGGAAACATGTAGGAACTGAAGCACACAAGGCCCTACTTAAGATTTTCAATGACATAATAAGAACAGAAAACCCACCAAAAGCTTGGAAGCAATCCATTGACACTTTCTTATCTAAGAAACTAGTTTGGTCCCATAGCCTATCTGACATTAAACCAATAGCCTTACTGGAAACAGGCTAAAAAATGTTCACCAAAATTCTCAATACAAGACTAGCAACTATCTTGAGTGAAAACAACATCTTATTTCCATTCAACTATGCAGGAATAAAGAATCAGAGCACAATGAAACCCATTACTATAATTAAATCATTAATCAATACTCGCATATCCCTTAATCAAAAAAATTGACTAACTTCCTTTGATATTTCAAAAGCTTATGATTTGATAAACCTCAACAGCCTAGAAACAGCTATGAAAAGGGTTAAAATTCCACAAAACTTTATCACAATTATTACAAATCTTCTTCAAAATTGATCATTACAATTTATCTTGTACTATAACATTATACACTCAGTAATATTATTCCAAGGTCTGGATTAGGGGGAAATGATTGCTCCACTTCTGTGGATAATATTCTATGACCCAGTAATAATTAGAATCCAAAGAAACTTAAAAAAGGATAATTAAGTCTTTGCATATATAGATAATGTGACTATATTCATCAAAAAAATCAAAGATTTACAAGTTGCAACTGATACCTTTACATTTTTTTTGAAACTAAACCATATAACTTGCAACAAATCAAAGACTGAACTTATAACAAACAATTAAAAAAAAAGCGATGAAAGAAAAAAGAAATTAAAAGTAGAGGATACACTTATCTCATCAAGGGCTCTTGATCATAAAATTAGATACCTGGGAGTATATCTTAGTGACAAATTTCTAAAGAGAACTACATACAAAAATCTGATAACTAAAGTCAACAATTTTACAAAATGCATATCAAAGCAAAGAGCCTGGAATGGGTCCATAACCAAACAAGTAACACAGTAGGTTATACCCATTCAATTTGAATTTGCCTTACAGGTCACGCTTATCAGGAAAAGTGAGGTAAAAAGTTATAGGCTTTGTATAATAAGTCAATCAAAAGTAAACTTGGCATAGAGAGAACCTTATTCAACAAAGCACTCCTTTTCCTACTAGGCCTAAATATAGTATCACTAGAGAACTGATGAAAACAAATTTTAACTAAACTCCTAGTCTCCGCTCTAAATAGTAACAAAATATTATCCATAATAAAACAAGAAGACATAGCAATCCAAACTAGTACAGCCATATGGATATGCCCATTATGTCAACCTCACTACTTCAAACAATCATAGATTGTAGAAGTATCTAAGATAGCCCTGAGACATCATATAAAGGTTTGCCCTTATCCATACCCTTTCAATATGAATGAAAGCAAAATATCAATTGGACTGCACTTCACATTAGATAAAACAACGGCACTAAATTTATCAAGACAAGATATTGGAAATATAAGGCAGCTTCTTAAATATAATAATAATGAATGCAATATATGGGATGAATTCCAGACCAAGCTAGGAAAGGTTTACCCAGGACCAATATCTAGATGGTTAAAAATGAATATACTGTAACACTCCCTTTAATCGCAAAGGGAGACACCTTAACCCTTTCCAACCCATTATTGATCTTATGGACATACTTGAAGGAATCACAACTCAAAATATTGAAGACAAGAAAAAATGCTAGAAAAAAGGAAGTTATCACAGGCAAACATCTCATCTTTTCAGAACAATAAGACAAATTAATCATCTGTTTATGTATTATTCAACCTTTCTTGATTTCAACCACAATAATTGCTACCAAATTCTTGTGATATAAAAAAACAAAGAATGGTCTTATACTTTTAAATAATATCAACAAAATCATGACTCAAATCTCATCAGCTCCAACCATCAAGCCCTATATATCAATAGATTTCACTATACTAATCAATCAAGCAATAATGTTACAGCACATCTACATTATTCAGACTATCAATGGATATCTAACAATGAACAAGGACATAAGTGTCCTGTATAAGAATAAATCTCTATCACACAATGAATTCTGGATTTTATTAATAACAAAGCTATATAAGATCAATCACTACTCCACTATTGAGTGTCAACTAACAGATGTGCTGAACTTGACCTTACCAACTTACTTAAACAGAAAAGTTAAAATTCCCTATAGTGCCTATATAGACAAGCTGAAAATATTAGAAAAAACTAAATCCTTGAATATCCAATTCAACAAAATAGAGAGTAGTGAATAACTAACTCCTATCTTGATTACCCAAGTACTATCAAGACTTTATCGTAAAAACTTTATCAGCTCTCCTTTAATTAACTTTTCTGTTAGACCTAGTGTTACTGAATAGCTAAAATCCATCAATTATAGTAAAAACCTATTTCTCATAAATGCAAGTCAGAATTGTATCTATAAGCCCACATCTATCGAGGATTACATACTCCTAAAAAAAGCAAACAAGAAACTATGACCAGAGGATAAACCCAAATTTAGAATCTTGATCACCTTCAGAACCAAATTATTATTTAACTCTTTCCCAATAAGGCATAAACTTCACAAATGGTATTCCATAATATATCCTAACCAAAAATGTTCAAGATGTGACTATGAAATTGAAGACACAATATATATGGTGGAATGCTCCAAAAGCAAGAAAATGATCCACAAAGCCATTCCAAAGTTAAACAAATTAATTAACCAGTTTCAAAAGAAGAGATGTGATAAAACCACCACATTAGCAAAAACTTTTCCACTAGATACAAAAGGAAGTATTTTATTCCTAACAGCTTTGACCTCTTCAAATGAGTACCTGAACAGTATCAACAGCAATAAATTAAAAATTAAAATTGCCAACAAGTCCTTTAAGGTTCTGTACAAAATTTGAAAACAATTTTTAGCCACAGCAACAATATCTCCACAGATCAGTATTAAATGGAAGAAGAGCAAACCGAATAAAAACAGCTTCTCAAAAAAAGAAAACAATATCTTGAATATAATGGAAATTAATAACAATTCTATGAATTTATTAATTTTTATGCCTACTATAATTCCATCATTTTTGAATAGGCATTAGCTATTTGACCTTGTTCTGGTATCCCCAGTCACAGACTGCATAGGTGTCATAACAAAACAATTACAATAGGTTATAATTAACTTACTAAATGTAAAGACTATTAATGTATTGTTTATGAATTGAGTTTCTAATAAAAACCTGCATTTAA
>CAJVPT010003612.1:0-14907 GCA_910592055.1 Acaulospora colombiana
AAATGCTATAAATCAATAATTTGAATAATAGAGAACAATTGTGAGTAGTTTTTTTATAGTTATTAATTTAAAAATTTAAATATTTACTAGTAAGGGACATTTGACTTTTGTCCCTATCTCTCCCTTTAGGAACCCATCTTTATCCACAAGTTATACCTTCCATTGGTAATACTGTAGTACCATGTAATTTATTCTCTATCCAGCAATAAAGAATATTTCTTAGTAAAAATTGTAGCAATTTTAATTTGTTAATAACTTAAATTTTTAATAATTTGTATTGGTTAAAAAATATCTATCATTTCAACTTTAATTTTCTATTTAATTATATAAAAGTTGTCTCCATCAAAATCCTCTTCACTGTAAGAAAATTCTTTATCATTTCAGGTCATATTTCTTTTAAGTAATTAGCTGCAATTACATAGTCCAAAAAATTAAGATCAATATAAACAAATTTGCTGTATATTTAGGCTGCATAGGCCTCATATAGACCTAAAGAATAATTTAAATATATTTTTTTATTATCGAAAGAAACTGTAATTCCTTTGTCAGTAGCACATATTTGTTGCTATCTAGCTAGGATAGATTGTATTCTTCTATTTTTTTTTGTATACTTGAGGGCACATATTCAGGAAATATATGCATGACATAGTTGAAAAGAAAACTGTTTATCACTACAACTTTCTCTTCTTACAAATATTGATTTTTAGATCCTCATATTCAACAGGTATGTTATGCACATGGATAAATATTCCACTTTCTCTTGTCGAAAGATACCTGTAAGCATTAACATTAATAAAGGATTAAAAATTAAAAACTTAAGTTTAGTTAAATACATACCCTGCAGCTGTTAAGGCACCTTGGTCCAATTTTTTGATTTCTGATAATTGGGCAACTTGTCGGGGCAAAACAAACATGTCAATACTGTAATTGTGCTTCTCATAAGTTCAAGTATATCAGGACCAATATGATTTTGGTATATAGTCAGTATCACCTTGTTGAAAACTTTATAACAAACTATTAATTTTTCATTTTTTTTTTTTTTATTATTGGAAAACAGGAGACAGCATCAATTACAGGTACATGGGAAGACAAGGGATTTGTTTTTTCAAATATCTATTTTTTTTTATTTTTTTTTTCATTATAATCAGGGAGGAGGTCAAGATATATCATTTTTACTGCATGTATCTTCTCAAGGTACTTTTGAGTCAATAAATTTTTCCTGACCTGTAATTTAATTAAGTTAATACAGTTACAAAAAAATTGCAAAAATTTTAACTTACAAAATTTTTATAGATCTTTTTTTTGAATTTTTTTGCATTATCAATGTTAGCTTTCAAAGTAGCAGCAGCATTTTTCAAATCATTATCACAAGTAATCAAGAATTTTGAAAAATCTCTTCATCAGTTAATCTGGTATTGTTTTATTATTAATAAACTTGAAAATATATACAGATATTTTTTATTATATTTATATTCTGATAAGTATCGATGTTAGGATTAAAAATGGCCAGACAAATATTTAACAAGTAATGTATCAGTTCACTTAAAAATGCAGCATATTTATTAAGTAATTGTATTTTTGTGATACAAGAAAATGGAGAGTAGCAATGAAGGTTTCTAAATTGAGACATTTAAAATTAGCTTAACATATATAATACCTTTCTAATGCACAACAAAAATTGATAGCCAAAAATAGCTTATTATTGATAAAATTCCATATGCTGGTCCAGGATTTCCTACTGGTAACATATGATATTGATTGGTACTTGCAAACAGTGTTTAATAACAAGCTTGTCTGCACTAGTTCAGAGTTTCCCACTAGAGGTACAAGGCACACTTGCTACATCATTTCTACCCCAGTATTAACATAGTAAAGGTTGCTAGTCCAGGATTTCTCACTAGAGGTAACATCAATTCTACATCGATACTTGCAAGCACTACCTTGTATTGATATAGGCTTGTCTGTACTAGTCCAAGATTATTCACTAAAAGCATATAGCATGCTTAATCGATACAATGTATAAAGGACATATCAATTTAAAAATTTCCTCCACTCACCTTTTGTAGAAAGGAATAGGTAATTTTTTGCAGCTTGATAACTTTCGGTAACTCAGTCCATATTAGTTGAATAGTGTCATAATCAATACTAACAACAAAAAAGTAATAGCAGGATATTATAGTATCGATAAATGTTGCTTACTTGTTTATGGTATAAACTAGAGGCTTGTAATCGATTACAATTGAGGTCAAAAAACTGGAAAATAAAAACAGTGATTACAGTTAGTACTAGCAGCAATAAAATAATAGCAGTAATATATACAGTTCAATAAAGTATTGCTTATCTGTGACTATAAAATATAAAACTTGTGATCGACTATGGATTGATAATCAAAAGGCTGGAAATCAACAAAATTAAAGCTGGCTACTAAATAGTCAAATAAAATATAAAATAAAAATATATATATATATGTCAAGCAAAAGCTATAACAAATCAGTAAAAATATAAGAACAGCTAGTGTGTTACTTACACTGTTCGGTAGAAGGAACTGTTTGGCAGCAACAATAAAATTGATCACAATTTTTTTTTATAAGGTAATCATTTTTTGTTATAAATCAATCACGTCCAATTGCATATCTCAGATTTTATACAGATTTATATCTATATTTGTAATGTTGATCTACTATATTATTGATTTTTAATAATTATAATTTTTAACAATTATGATGCTTGCATCAGGTCAACAATTACATTACTTCTGCTTGTAATTTTAATATTTATGATAATAATACCTGCTTTGAAGTTATTTGTTTTAACAATTGCTTCTTCAATAAAGCAATTCTATTTTTAAACTCCAATAAACAAAACTTTAATAACTATAATTAGAGCCATAAGGCTTTTATTAAATACTATTTTATATATAAATAGTATCAAAATTTACATGTCAAGTAAAATTTTAATTACTACTTGCTAGAAGCCCTTGCCACATGACTTTAAACATATGCATGCCCTTATTGTTTTATCTAAAAACCAGTTTCTTTTATCAATAATTAAATTTTTTTAATCAAAAAATCTATTTTACAGATATACTAGTTGCAGATATTACTAAGTAATTACATGCAATACATGCCAAATGTGAAAATTGCTGTTTATTTATTTTTCACTATTCCAAAATATCTGTTTCCTTTGTTACTTGAGATAATGAAAAATATAACTGTAATTCATTTTGATTTTTTGTATACTGTCACTTGAATAATTTTGCCCTAATGGTATTATATGTCTCTCTCATTTCAGTAGCTTCTACAGTTTTTGAATTTAATTCTTTATATTCTTGAAAAATGTTATTAACACTAGAAAATAAAAAATATTTAATATTAGCAAATTATATTACAAGTAAGCATAAATACAATAAATATATTTAATCTTTTTTTTTATCTCTTTAATTAAATTTCTCCAGCTATTTTAAACAAAGTATTCAATTTTAAATCACAGATCTAAAACAACTGCCAGTATATAAATTTTATTTGTTTTGTTGTAGTATTCTAAAATTTTATTCTGATATTTTTTTGCTATTTCTTTAATGCTCGAATCAATCCTATCATTGTCGATAGTATCTTCCAAATAGTCAATTAAAATATTATATAATGGAATTGTAATAGAAAGTATTGGATATGTTAATGCTGATACCATTGTGGTTGTTTTATAAAAATATCCAAAAATTTTCATTATTTGTTCAAATACATTCCAATCACTATCTGTAAATACATAGTTTTTTAATTCTTGGCTTGACATTATAAGGTATTCAATTGCCTATAAATATATAGTAAGCTGTTTAAATTATATTAAATAAATATTAAATGATATAAAATAAATATACTGTTTTTTAGTTGTATAGTATATGCAATATCAGAAAATTTTTTGTCAATGATCTCTGGAGATTTTTGAGTATAAAACTCCAGAGGATCTTTATTATTGTTAAAAGTCTCCAGAACGAAGATTTATATATAGAACTTTGGAGAATTTCAAATTTTTTAAATTGTAATAAAATAATTTCAATTTATTATTAAAATATTTATTTTTAAAAATTTATTTATTGAAATTTACTTTTTTTATATATTTTTATTAATCATTTACATTTATATCACAAATTGCCAAAGTAGACCTTTCTATTTCTACATTTTCTGATTGCAATCCCAGATCATTTTCATCATTTTCTACTTCTTCCAGAGTACTTTAAAATTCAATATCTTCATGCTCATACATTTCTTAATCTTTATTGTTTGAATTGTCTTCTATAAATCTGATTTTCTTTTTAATTTTTTCCTAAAATATTTATAAGCAAACAAACTCTATAATATTTTGAAGAATTTTAAAACTTATCTTATTTTTTTCTATTTTGTTTTTAATTAACATTTCATTAATTAAAATACTTTTATTACATAGATTTAGAATCATTTGACATATTGCAATAGAGAATGCAACTTGTTTCTTGGAGGCATCCCCTTTTGGCCAGACTTTTTCAAGAATGCATGCCATCATGCTTTAGTTTTTTTCCCTAGGACAGACATGTAGATTTTTGAAGCACCCCAAGATTTTTTGTGAATTTTTTCAGACTGTAATTTGATAGCAGTTGCATTTGTATTGATTGTATCCAGGAAGTTTTCATCAAAGATCGAAAATATGACATCCTGGATTTTTGAAGTCATGATTTCTCAAAGTAATCTGTGTTGTCTCACAAGCTATTAAATAATATTGTTAATAAATTTATTTATATTATTAATAACTGCAAAAATTACTACTTGATAAATATGTTTTTCATAATATATATTTTAATGTTTTCTTATAAGGCCTTCGAAGAACTCTAAATATTCTCGCTGAAAATATTCCTCTGTATACTGGCAAAAATCTTCAGGATTCATATATATTTTTTCAAAAAAAACTTCTTTCACAATACTTTTGACTGCATGTTATTATAGAATTTAAAATGTTATTAAAGTTCTTTAAAGATTAAAAATTAAACCTTACCTCGATAAAATCCTATTCGATGATTAAATGTTGACTTGTGTGAATTTTATTTTCTAAATAAGTAACCTTATCCTCGATGGCTTTTTAATATTCTATAATTTTTTATAAAGATTTTCATGTAACTCCAAAAGCCTCTCGATTACTATATTAGAAACTAAATATACAAATTAGTATTTATTTAATTAGTTATATTTTTTTTAATATATCTAAAGATTCTTCAGGTAACCTTTTAGTATACGAAGATTCTAGAAAATAACTGGGAGATCTTAATCGCTTTTGGACTGACACTGTTTCTGTTTTGGCATAAGATATTGGTCTTTGTTCTTCAGCTTAACCCAGGGTACTGGGAGTACTCTTAGGCTTTTTGAAGGACTTCAAAGTACTTTCTTGTCATTTTCCAGAGCCTGAACCTGAAATTATTTGTTGGAACATATTATTTGACATTAATAAAAAAAAAGGGACTTTAGAAACCTTATATAATACAAATTCTAAGAAGTTATATCATATTATGACCATATGCAATTCTTCATCATCTTTTAAAAATTACTTCATAGCTTTAAAAATAAAATAATATTGAAATCATATTGATAAAATTATAACAACTTATAAATTAAATTTTTAATTGGCTAAATTAATCATTATTTAATTAGTAAATTTTATTTTAATATACATATTATTACTTGAATATTTCCAAAGTTTTTTGAAATAAAAAATCTTCAGAGTTTTTTATTATTAAAATTAATGAAATTATTTTTGTTTTACAAATTTTCAAAATTTTTAAAGTATTTCAGAGAATTTTTCAAAAATTTCCTAATATAGGTAATAAAAAGAATTAATCTTGATTGGTTTTTTTATTCAAATTATTTTTTAAATTATTACTTTTTATGAAATTAATATGAGAATAATCTGATTTGGAATAGATTAAATGATATTCAGATTATTGTTGAATTTCTTATTTGCTTGATCTGTATCCATGCAGTGATCTTCTTATGTAATAGAAATATTGAGAGGAGTATATGTGTTTTTTTTTTTTGAAAGTAAAAGTGTTAGAAGATTTGTTAGTATAAATAAAGATTTTATTTCAAGTGCAGTAAAGTTTGTAATTTATAGTTTCCTTGACAACTTTTTTAATAGCAATTTTTCTAATATTTTTGGATAAATTGAAATTTATTTAATATTCTATAAATTGATTTAAAATAGATATTTCACAGTTGATAAGAATTTCAATAATAACTTTTAAGCCTAAAATAAAGAATTTAAGAAATAGTTTAATTTATAAAGGATTTGAATAATCTCTAATAATTAATTTGAATTATTATTATCATTTTTGTATATTGAAATTAGCTATAAAAAAGGACAATATTGTAGAGAAGGGACTTAAATAGAAATTCAAGTTTGGTTATATAAATAAAAAAAAGTTTATTTTATTTATAAATGATTGAAACTTTGATATTTTGTTATCAATAATAATTATATCTAAGATAAAATATTTTTTTATATTGTTAAGGGCTCTAAAAAGATTTACTTTAGATTCTTTATTTATTTATTTTTTTTTAATCCACAATAATGCTGCAATGACATATCTTTATTGAGATATTGAAAAATATCACAAAGTTATAGTCTTTCACAAAGTGACTAACTCATCATTATATATTATTAGTTAAAGAACTACACTACTTAAAAAATATAAGGAGTCTATTAAACTAGTTTGGACTAAACAAAACTAAGTCTAAACTAGGTACTCTAAGTCAGATTTTGTAAACAATATTATGCTCTTCTAGTAGCTTGGTATTAGCTTCTAAGTTAACCAAGATCATTACCAACAGTTTGTTACTGTTGATTAATCTAAAAAATAATGAATTTCTAAAGTTGGCACTGAGGAAAAAGGGAAAAAGAAATACAATTCAAAGTCCTTCAAAAGGTTCTTGCTCCATTTCACAGTTTCCTCTCAAAAGGGGTTTGTTTGATTGAGATATTCTCTAAGCTTTATGATATTTAAGGAACTTGATCATTTCTAAAAGTGATTTTAAGAAGAATGTTTAGAAACTTATTCTTCTGCTGATATACAGATTTGCTTAATGCTATTGGGGCCAGTGCTATATTATAGAAGAGTTTATTTGACTGGGATAAAAAAATCTTTTCAAGAACTTTATCTGACTGGGATAGAAGCTTGAAGATCTTAGCTTTTATTCAAGAAAGCTTTTTCACCACCTGAGAAACTTAGTAAGAGATGGGAGTTGAATCTTCTTTTTTTATCCGGCACTTGCTTTTCGGTATCATTATTGTTTCCTAAAAGTTAAATATACACAATTGGAGAGGATACTTTTTTAGAACTTTCTTTCCTATATCACCAATGATGTATCGAGACACACAAGTGTAATCAATAGGAGCTTGTTTATATTCTAAAAACTAACATATTTTATGTTAGTTAATCACCTTTAGTGAGGATTTGTGCTATCTAAAATTTAAAGTCAAATTGAAATAGGCAAAATTTCCCAGAAAACTATAAAAATGGGAGTTTTAAAAGAGTCAAGACAATTAAAAAAGGAGAGAATAAGCCTTTTTACTGCAGAAAACCTCTATAAGTCTCTTGCTTCAAAAGTTAGAAAGATCTTCAGATACTTTACAATCAATTCTTTTTCCTTTAAGAACTTTCTTGCTATTGGTATAAAAGATGTTACTTGACTTTTCTTGATTATTAGGGGTCAAGTTTTTGAGTGAAAAGGTTTGTAAACAATAGAGGATGGGTAGAAGCGACTCTTTAAGTTATACTTCAAGTTGTTTTAAGAAAAGTATTAAGACTTTATTAATAAGGAAGTGTAAAAACTTCTTATGAACATCTTTTTTGTATATGATCAGAGGATCAGTTTAATAAAATTTATTAATTTTAACTTTCTCTAGATTCTTTTTGTTTAGTTTTCGATAAACTTTTTATTATTTTTGTTTTTTAGAGCTTTTGTAATCAGTGATTTATTAGTAAAAGTTTTCTATAAAAATTTTTATTTATTTTATAATTAAAATTTAATTATTTCTAATTAAGATTTTATTTTATTACCAAAAATAAAAAATGATTATAAGATATTTTAGCAAGTATTAATATTAAAGTTATTTTATCTTTAATAATTTTTTAAAAGTTTCTATAGATATTTAAAAGATTTGCATCTATAAAAAATAAAAAATTCATAAATTTTAGTTTATTAATTAAATAGATATTATTTTTAAAAATAATATTTATTTATTATTTTATATAATTACTTTATAGATCTATGGATCAATAATGCAATAGTTAACATTTTATAAGTCTGATCACAAGATTCTAGATCAAATTTTCCAGAAGACAATCTTGATACTGTTAATGATTTATATCCATTGAATTAACTATATATAACTAATATTTCTAAGTATAGCTTGTTGCAAATTAAGTTTTAATAGGTTTTTTCATTAATTATCCTATTAAACAAAGATTGGCAGAACATATGATGGTCTATACAAAGATTGTAATTAAGATTTTTATTCAAAATTGAATAGAATTATTCTTGATATGATCACATTACCACTTTATATAATAAAAAGAATAAATCCTTAAACTAGTTGCATATCACCAAGAAAAGACTGACTAAAGATTTCTTAAAAATTATTAAAAAGACAATCCCTGAATTAGATTTCAAGACTTTAAATATATAACTATATTTAATCTATAAACTTAACAATTAGGAGATCTTGATGAAAGGAGAAATCCACTAATTATTCGGAAGAATCCAAATATAGATTCAAGATAAAGAAAATTTGATAGTTTAATAATTAAATTACTCTTAATAAAAAATAATCTATGAAAATTAAGAAGAAATTGTATAGTTTTTTGATAAGATAAGATAATATATATATATAGTTAGTAAGATATAGATAACTACTTTTTTTTTTTTTTTTCAGTTTACAAATGTTTAATAAAGCACACATAACTAGCCTGACAGAGGGTTAAAAAAAAAAAAAATAAATAACTATTTTTTTTTTTTTTTAAACCCATGGTCAGTACTATGTGTTTATTAATTATTAAGAAAACTGATAGAGATACATAGGACAATTGAATTATAGTTAAATTAAAAGACTAGTATTGATACACTCGTCAATGGTTTTCAATTCTCAAAAGAGCTTCAGTCTCTAAGTGCAACCTTGAGAACAATATTTCGCTTCAGATCAAGTTTTGAATAAAGACCCTTCTAACTTATTCATCATTGCCAGCAGGTTGTCACTACTTATTATCCTCCAAGAAACTGAATTTGAGAAACTACAAAAGGGGAAAGAAAAAAGAAAAGAAAAGGTAAATATCTAAAAATGTGCAAATGCACTATATAAAAATGAAATAAAAAAAGAAAATTAAAATTATTTCATGTTCTCTAAAGGATCTCTACTAAAAACCTTTTCTCATTAGGAATCAACCCTTCTGTGATATCCTTCTTCTTTCTAATCATCTGAGAAACTTATCTAACCATACTTTTGATTATTTTCTTGTGATCATCTAATTTAGTGTCTTTCTCAATGCTTCCTTTCTTTCAGTCTTGATTTTATATTCACTCATGCAAAGAAGATAACTAATGATAAATCTCAGATTCTTATATAGCTTTTCAGTCTTGTTGAATAACTCCCAATATCTTCCAACAGCCAAGCCTAGTTAAAGGAATTTTATTGGTATTTATCTTGATTGTGATATCATTACATAATGTCTGGGGAAATATATTCTCAATCTTAGAGAAGGACAGTATTTTACATTCCTTTGCTTTTTGATTTTACAGCTTGACTGGAATAAGAAAATAACCTCTTTTACATACTTTGTCAGACTGGAATAATAAGAAGTTGAAGGTCTCAACTTAAACAAATAATCATTTATTTACCACCTAGGGAATTTAGTGCCCATCCTAATGGTCTCATGATTTCTTTACTTCAGTTAAACTTCATTTGGAGAAGTGGAGGAGTTTGTATTCTTGATTTCTCTTTTTATTACCAATAATGTCATCATAACATATGATGTAACCAGTAGAAGCTTATTTACATTCTGCTACTAACATGTTTTATATTAATCAATTACCTTTAGCAAAAGCTATGTCAATTTTGTGTCACTCCAAAATTCAGGGTCAACACTAGTCAAAATTGTGTTATTTGACTACTGAATTATTGCAGAATTTGGCAAAAATTAATAATAAAAAGATTGATGAATTATTTACAATTGCTGCCACACGGCATTAAAAATATTAACAAAAAATTGACAAAAAATATCAGCATACATGAAAAAAATTTTTACACAAAATCCGGCAATATTGTAACAAAAAAATTTTTTTGCATACTGTGACAAACAAATTTTTGCATACTGTGATCAAAAATTCAGCAAAAAAATTGATATTGCAGCAAAAAATTCAGCAAAAAAATTGATACTGCGGCAAAAAATTCAGCAAAAAAAAAAATTGATACTGTAACAAAAAATTCAGCAAAAAAATTACTGCAGGAAAAAATTTGGCAAAAAAATTACTGTAGGAAAAAATTCGACAAAAAAAATTATTGCAGAAAAAAATCTGACTAAAAATTATTGTGGCAAAAAATTCAAATTTTACAAAATTTATTAAAAAATTACAAAATCAATTGACTAAATTATTCGTCATTTTCTTCTTCTTCCTCTTTCTCCTCCTCCTCTTCCTTCTTTTTCACTTGCTTTTCTTTTCTATTTAAAGATCTTGGCTTGTCTCTTTTAAAACTAGCACCAATTGATTTTATCTTGTCAAATGTTTTTTGAGATTTTTTACTTTTTTCTTCTAACCTAATTGCCTCCCAAATTTCATCCATTCATGCACTTTCCCCAATTTGTTTCTCATCCTCTAAATACATTAATAATTCCTTATATTTGGTGATTTTTCATTTTTGAATTTATCTACTGATTTTTTACTTTTTTCTATCTCTTTTTCTTGTTCATATTCTGAAATTTCTTTCAAACCGTATACCCAATTTGGCAAGTCTTCTGATGGAGTTACATTATAGAAATATGAATCATCATGATATCATTTATGTATCAGTTGAAATGCTTGAATTGATTTTGAATATTCATTCAAATATTTCAACAAATCTTTTAACTATAAATAATTATGATTAATATTGTAATTATTCGATATAAAATATTTTGTCGAAAAATATTGCTTTAGAACATCAACTGCAATCATATACATTTATTTTTCTTTTAGTGGGGTTTCCCAGATCAGTATCACTTTCTTTAAGTGAATATACCTTTGTTTCTTTAATTACATCAGTTAATTAATCCCAATATTTGGTAACATCTTTGATCTTCATTCAACAAGTGACTGTGTACTTTTAATTCTTTATACCCTTTTATTAATTATTTGTTAAAAATTAATACTTGAAGGTAGTATAAATGCAGAATATTATTAATCATACTTTATTTAATCGGCCATTTGCATGTAAGTGACGATTGTCGCTTCCAGTTTTCCAGTTTCTACCTTTCAATATTTTTCTCTCTAATGGTGATGTAAAGTATCTAACTATTCATTTATTTGCTTTCATAAGGGATTAAAACATGAGGCCATGGATTTTATTAATTCGGGTATCAACTTTTGTAATATTTTTTTATTCACATTACTCAAAAAAACTTTGTCTACTCACAGTTTATAGTCATCAGAAATAGTTTTCATTAAGGCCTTTATTTTTGCTTTTGCTTTTTCTGGTTTCGGCACATATTCGACAACTGGTTTTATTAGTTTTGCCTTTTTACTACTCCTCCTAGTTTAAATTCTTTGGTGCTTTCCTAAACTCAGCAAACTTTCAGATTCTGATATATTGGCTGCTTTAGATTCTACAACAACTATAGGATCAAGTTCAGGTTCCACAAATTTGAGCCAATCAATTTCCTTTTTTAAATATTCTATTTCATTTTTTTGCTGTTCTAATTTTTCAGAAAACTTGTTAATATATTCTATTAGATCTAATTGTTTTACAAATTCAGCATTTTCTTTTTTTAGTGTTTCAATCTGTACACGTAATTCTTCATTTTTTAAATAAATCGATTGATTAATAAAGGTAAATTTTAATAATTTGACAATAATTTAATTTTAAACTTTTTCAATATCCTCTCTGATTCAAGTTTCGGATGGCAATTCAACTTCTGATATTGATATTCATGCAACTTCAGATGCCAATATTTTAGGTAATACAATATATAGTCTTCTTCTAAGCAATTCAGTAGCTATAATAGGAATTGAAAATTTGGCACCAGGTGTTACTGAACAAACTGTTGCCACTTTTAATACAATTGATACAAGGGAAGTTTGCGATGTTAGGGAAGGTTGTGAAAGTTGCAAAAGTGAGGGTAACAGTTATCTATAAAAAGCATGTCCAGTTGATTTTTTTGTTTAGACATTTTAGGTATCAAAAGGAAATATTAAATTAAAGGATATTTAAATAAAATTATTCATATTGTTTTAATACAATTCAAGGCTATATATAATATTATACTATTATTTATTATATTATATTACAATTCGAAATTACATACTATATTATACCATACTGTATATTATTTATTATATTACACTTGTATTATATTACAATTCAAAACTATTTAATATATCAATTACAAATTTGCCACTTTATGTTACTATTTGCCAATTTTCAAAATGTCAAGAAAACATTCAATTTCAGTTTTACTTAACAAAAGTTTAAGAAAAAATCCAAAAAAAAAAAGAAAAAATCATTTGCAACTGTAGTAAATACAATGGATCACTTGTTGATCTACAAACAGAATTTTTACATAGATATTGAAAAACAAAAGGTGAACATTTGACAAATAAATAATTCATATTTTGACACAGAATGAGAAATATTTCATCAAGTCAAATTATGTCATTAGGCAACAATCAACAAAATCTGAGATTAAATGATTCAAGTTCTGAAAATGATTAATTTAAAGTTGATGATGATAAATAAATAGATGATATATTCGAAGATTATTTGATACAAAAATACGAATTTTCATAAAATTCTAGCAAATTTTCGAATAGTTGTTTTATATAAATTTTGTTGTGAATTATGAACTATAAGATTCAATTTAATTTATTGAATAGTGCAACAGATGTACTGCTAAAATTTATGAAATTGATGTTAATTGAATAATTTGAGCTCTTTTGTAGATCTTTGTATATTGCTAACAATAAACTTGGATTATCAGATCAATTCATTAGTTTTGTGGTATGTCAAAGATACCACAAATTGTACAGACAGGATAATATTTTTGGTTTTTAAAAAAACAATTGGCTATTAGTTATGAAATGTATTCATATTGAATTTCCCAATTCAGTAATAAAATGAAGAAAAACTTGCAATTTTATACTGTCTACACAATCAGAATTATTAAATATAAATGTAATTAATCAACCCAATTTAGTTTTTTCATATTTTACTATTCAGTATTAATTGTTGCAAATGTATTAAAATCGTAATTTTGAATCTAATCTTTGATATTAGATAGATTGATCAAGTATTGATAAACTTCTATATGATATCTATGATGGTGATATTTGAAAAACTTTTAAAGATGAAAACTCAAAATTATTTTTTAGCAAAGAGACAGCTGATTCACATTTGGGATTGGTGCTAAATATCAACCATTCGATAATAAAGTGCATAGTACTAGAGTTATATATGTGGCTATCGCAAATTTGCCATACAAAATATAATTTAAACATGAAAATATATCGATTCTTGGCATATTACCAGGTCCTAGTAAACCAAGTTTATATCAAATAAACTATTACCTTTTTCCAATTGTCGACAAATTGATGCAACTATAATAAGGAATAAAGCTCAATTCAACTGCCAAAAATAAAGAGAATAAAATAATTCGGATGACCTTAATTTTAATTTTATGCAATATTCCTGTTGCACGAAAAGTGTGTGGACACATTTTGGTACTAGTGTCATATTATCATTGCAAGAAGAATACCAATTATAAAAATAATCATTATAATTTTGGTGATATGGAGGATATAAACAAATGATTTATACTAAGAGATTTGGCAACATATAAACAAGATTCTATTGAATGAAAGCACTGTAGCTCAAATGTTGTATAAAAACATTTTGTCAAAGAGAATTATGTCAGATGGTCCAAATTCCTTCATCTACCTTATTTTTTTTAATTCAATTTGACATTTAGTTATCGATTCTATGCACTGTCATTTCTTAGGTATCAGTAAATGGCTCATTAAACGAATATGGATCAAAGAAGGAATACTGACAAATAATGCATTGGATAAAATACAATTAATGATAAAAATTTTTCAAGTGCTATCAGATATTGGCTGAAATTCAAGAAAAGTAAATAGTGATGAAGAATTTTCAAACTTTACTGTTGATTAATGAAGAAATTTTTTCACAATATATATAACTATCATTCTATGAAAGCATCTTCTAGATTTTTTTTTTTTTTTTTTTTTAACTGGCTTATTCTTGTTTTATTTGTGAGAAAGATTCATTGTGTACATATTATTACGCATTTACAATTTTTATATCTTTCTAAAATACAAATTCAACTATCTAAGAATGGATTTATCCTTCTTACCAATCGGCTTATTGCCACCCATTGTGGGGCCTAACATGCCAAGAATGGCTAATTAGTGTTGAAATTAGAAGAGAAAAAAAAATTGTGAAAGAGTTTGTGATTCCTTTAAATGACCAATCTATGTAGTGATTAACTAGGTCTACGTATTGATCTTTAATTGGTAGTTCAGATAGTATGGCATCTGGTAGTGATTGTATTTGAGGTTCTATATATAAATGGAACAAAAAAATTCAGTCAAAAATATTATAAATAGGGATTATGCATTCATGTCT
>CAJVPT010003613.1:0-14900 GCA_910592055.1 Acaulospora colombiana
ATGCACCTTTGACAAGAATATTTTCAAGTTCCTGCCATGCTTGATCCAGCCTTATTTGAGTCCATATTGAGTTTTCAGTGTATAGATATAATCAGTCATATTCTATTATTTTAGTTTTAGTCCATTGTTTAAATTTTTTCCATTGCATTGGTGTTGAGTTGACAAAATCAAGGATCTTTTTGCCTTGTGTTCTTTTCTGGTTTAGATACCATTTATCTTTTAACAAGCTGTCATTTATTAACCTGATTAGGAGAAAAGCATAATCACTATTTGTAACTGACTCCATTGAAATGTTTTTAAAATCATTTAGATTCTCTTGGCTGATGTCAGTTGTGAATCTAATACAATCAATTCTACTATAAGTATAATTATTAGACTATGTGTATATACTCTTGTTTTGTTCCCATATATTGTGGATGTCAGTAAAGTTCCAATCTTCTAAGAAGTTTAAGATACCAATTTCAGCTTTTTTATACCATATTGTCTTCTTTTCAGATAAGGGTCGATCTGTTATTGGATTTACTAATGCATTAAAATCTTCCATAATGATGATCTTGAATTTCTGTTATTGTTTGTTTAACATTCTTTTTTGCAGTATTTGTTGAAGTTGTCTACTTTCTGTCTTTTCAGATAGTAAGTAGATTTGATATATACATAATTTACATTTCTTTAAAAGAAAGTTTGCATCTATAATATAGTCTTCTATTTTTTCAATTGATTCCAGTTTCTTTTCATATATCTTGTTTATAAGGAGATTCACACCTGATCCTCTATGTTTGATGTCATTACAACTGTAGAAGAATTTATATATCTTTTGGAACTTGAAGGCATGTTCTGCTGCTTCACTTCTTAGTTTTGTTTCATTGATATTTATGATTCATATATCTAGTTCTTGTATCTTGTCATATAAATATTATTGATTCAGTATTGTATTTATTCCTCTTAAGTTGTGCGTCCCTATAGTTATGGTTTCTTCTATAGTGGATTTCAATGTGTCATTCTGATATATTGTTTGTTCTTTAAGGCTCTTGTTAATAGTATTTATTTTGATCAACTTGATGAAGTTGTTTAGGTATTGTGTAGTGATAGGAAGGTTGTTTGAAAAGAATGTATTTGTTGTTATGTTGTTGTTTTTGAAATTGTTTTTGATCCAAGAAGTATTAGATTCTTCTTGTGAATCTTGTTCTTCACTGGTATTTCCTATTTGAACTGGTGCAATATTTAGAAACAATTAGATCTTTTTCATCTTATAGATCTAGAGTAGAGTTGAGTCTCTTTTTCAATGCAACTTATTCTGCTGTTTAATTTGTTTAGGCTATATAGAAT
The DNA here is from genome assembly GCA_910592055.1 of Acaulospora colombiana. Lineage (NCBI taxonomy): Eukaryota > Fungi > Glomeromycota > Glomeromycetes > Diversisporales > Acaulosporaceae > Acaulospora > Acaulospora colombiana. The sequence goes on from CAJVPT010003613.1 coordinate 1,327, forward strand.
TTGTTGCAGTGGATTTTGTTCTACTTCAGATTCGGTGATCATATTGTTGATAATTCTAGAACTATGTATTCTATATCTTCTCTTCTGTGTATTGATCAGTTCTTTATTGCTTCCTGTTACTGGTTATTAATTGCATCTTAGTCTTGACTTTCTTGTATTTGTTTTATAGAATCTTGATCTTCTTTTTTCAAACTCTGTATCAAAGTTTTCTGTGTCATATCCAGGATTGGATTCTTCTATAGGGGTTTTTCTCTATGTAGGCTTTCTGTTGAATCTAATATCTGTTCTATCCAAGTGATTGTTATATTGGTCTGTATTGGATTTGTCTGTTTCTTTAATGTGAATACTGATAATTCTATGTTTTGCTTTTCCATGTTTCTCTTGTGATAAGATGTTTGCTTCTTCTATAGCTTCATCCTATTATTTTGTGTCTATCTTGAAATATTCTTTAACACTCTATATAAGTTTGTGTCTGTATAGAAAGATGTGTTATTTGAGTGCTTTAGTAAGATCTTCTACTGTTGCAAAATATATAACTGTGTATCCTCTTATCTTAAGTATATATGGATTTCTAGATATATAGCAGGCTTTTGCTTTGGTTTGTTTTAAGGCACGTACCAATAAGCTTGTGAAGATGTTGTATATTCCATATAGCTTTAAGGACTGGCTATTGCATTTTTTATTAATTTTGTCTACTTCTTGATCAGTGAGTTCGTGTTGAGTGAAAATAGTCCTGATCACTTCTGTTTTAATAGGAATTATCCATAAATCTTTTAGCTTATTGTTTCATTTATGAGAAGTGATTCATGCCTTGATTCTTCATTGGGATCTTGAGTAATTGTATATATGGATATTGGTGAGTTTTCCATATATCTGTAAAGCTGCCTTAACTTCTTGCCATGTATAGCTGCAATCTATATCAATTAGTGTTACAAATAGATCTTTGTTCTCTTCTTTTGTTTTTTCTTTAAAGATCTTTTTATTAGGTGAAAATTCTGACTCTTCCCATTTCTCTATACTTATGGGTATTATTGTGAAGTTCTCACCTTCTTTTTTGTTGACTTTCTCTAAATAATTCAGAGTATCTTCTTTTTCTTCAAAGTAAAGGTTGTACAAGTATTATTATTGAGAAATTCTTTTATACATAGTTGAAGTTTCTTTGGTAAGTTGAGAGTATTTTGGAGATATGCTATTTTTTCTTTTTCACTTTCTCCCGGTATTTTGGATATTAAGGTTTCCAGTTTGTATATTGCATTTTTGATAATATGAAATGGATTAATACTAGTTGATTTTGATCTATGTCTAGTATTATAGGATTATAACTTTGTGATATTATCTCTTTTGATTTCTTCTTGAATTTGCTCTATTTCTAATCAATCCTCAATCCGTTTATCACCCATTTCTATTTTGATATTGTTGAGGTCTTCTATTGTGTATATTGGTTGAATTTCTATAATTGGTTCTTTATTTGGTAGTTTTGTCAAACTTGAATATGGGTTGTATGGTACTATGTTTTCTTGTTTTTTCTTCTTGTTCTATCAGTTCCATATACTTGTCTTTCAAGAAGGGGGCCAGCAAATTATCTTCTTTTCCTTGTCCTTGAGTCCATAAATATAAGATATGTTGTCTTAGAATTGTAGCTTTAGTGAAAATGGTGGTCAATATTAAGAATTTTAGCTATAATGCTATCTAGAATTGAGTATCTTATAGGACTAGAGGCTGGGTTGGGGTTGTCTTCTTGTATAGAGATTGTATTGAGGATTGTTTGTATTGCCCATAATTTTTTCTCTTGATCATACTTATTAGATAAGTTGATCAGGATTTCTAGGATATGAAATTCACATTTCCTTATAATCTTTAGTAATCTTCATATTGTTGACATTTTTGTACTTGTCACATATCACAGATTAATAGATTTAACTTGTGTTTTGTTGTTTTTAATATGTGGTAAAGGTTTGTTTATTCCTTGTTACTAATTTTATAATACAGAAAAACCTTAAAATTGTTGTAATCTAAATTTAGATTCTGTTTCATGTATTTGTTATAGTAATGGTGTTGTTATTATTGATCAGCTTATTATAAACATGTAAAAATATAAGTGTTGTTGATCTGTTTATTGTAAATATATAGATAATCTGTAAATATTGTTTATATGGACACATGAAAATATAAGTGTTGTTAATCCATTTATGTAAATACATAGATGATCTATAAACATTGTTTAAATGGACACATTTTTTTAATCTTGTTTTTCTGAGAAAATATATATATATGTGTTCATGTGACATTATGTTTATTGAAATTTGTTTGTTATAATGAATATGCTTCTTTATTGTGTAGTCAATGAAGCTTGGACATCCCTCTGAATTTTATGGGTATTTGAGTTTAGACTGATTTATCGATCTGAATTATTGCTTGTAAGGTTTCTCTTGGTATCTAGAAAGGTGTAACCTGCACTGGCCTGGCTAAGAGCTTTATGGAGTTGATGTTGGGCTTTCAAGAGCTTATTGTGATTTGGTTTTTCTCTTTGTTTGTTCTTCCTGAAAAAGAAAAATTTTGTGTAGAAAGGTTAGAAGTTTTTAGATACTTATCTATTCCTATATTGTGACTAGTTGATTCTATAGTTTTTCTATAGTGTTTCTTGTAAGTGAAAAGATTTTTGATGTTGGTTTTCTCTTGTTTTTTAGGCTGGCTTCTCTTTTTTCAAAAATTATTAAAAAAAAATTTTTTCTGGAAAACTGGGGATCAGCAGAAAGAGTAAGTCTATAATTTCCAGTAATTTATATATTAAGAATATAGAAGATATAAATAAAAATATATTATATAGTTATTGAGTAAAATGAATTGAAAAGGAGTAAGTTAAATATAAATTGAAATTATAGTTCTAATAAGAGAAAATTTTTAGTAAAATTTTTAGAAAATATAAAATACTTTATTTTTCTTTTTTTTCTTTTTTTTTTTATATACTGTATATATATTTGTGCATTTTTAAATATACTTTATTTTTTTTCTTAAAATTACTTCTTTGGAAGATAATAAATAACAACAATTTATTAAGCAATAATAAGTAAGTTGAAAAGATATTTATCTAAATCTTCTCATAAAGCAAAATAGTTCTTAAAATTATACTTAAATATTAAATTTCATTTAAAAATTGAAAGCTATTGATAAATAAGTCAACCTGAGATTTAGTTTAGTCATAATATAATTACCTAATATATAATATCTCTATTAGTTTTCTTAAAGATTAATAAATATATAATGCTAGTCTAATCATAAATTTAAAAAAAATTAGTAAAAAAAATTTAATAAAGGATTAGATCGAAAGATTAATAATATAATAGTAATAGTACTTTCATGATATATTTATAAAATTTATAATTAAATATTACTTAAGGATCAAAATCAAAAATTAATTTTTAATTAGATTTATTATTTATTCTATAAAAACTATACTCAATTATTTAAAACAATATTAAAATATATTAGACTATATAAAGATATACCTTTTTGTTTTTTATTAATTAAAGTTGAAATATACAATAATATTACTAAAAAAATAGTATAAATAAAGATTTTTAATTTAATTTATTACAAATATTTAAAATTCTCTTGCTTTAGTGAATTTTAGAAACTTTGCTCAGAATATTCTAATCAGATACTTTGTTTAAATAAAAATTAATCAATAGGAATTGATTTAATTTTTTTTTTTTAAAGCTGACTCAGCCCCCAGTTGGTCTTTATTTAGCTTTTACTCAGATATTATATAGTGCTATTTATTTCAGAGCTAACTAGAAATCAGGCTATACTAACGTGTATTCGGGATTACTATGAAAGATACCTTCTGGATCAAATCTCCAGGTGGATCTCCATGGCTTGTTGTCTTTCTTTCAGAAAACTAACCTGCCTAAGCTGAGTTAGCACTATTTTCCTTGGATTTTTGTGAGAAAAGGAATTTAAAAGTTTTGGTTTTCTTTCAGTCCAAACCAATCTCATTTGGACTTTTTTCTGGCTGGTCTTTTTGCATATTCTAGCTCCATTTGTCTCTCACTCTCTTTTCTGCTTTAATGATTCCTTGAGATCTTTCCTATTTGCCAGTTGTCTCATATCTCTATAGCCATATTTTCCTTGCGAGATTCTGTATTTCTTTGAAGCATCCTAAGAGAGTGTGCTTGGCTTTCTTTTTCTTAAAAATTCTGGCTCATTCATAAACTAAGTTTGCGATGTCCTTGAGGATTAGGCTTCTAGATATAATATTAACCCAAGTGGTTTGTACATTACATTTGGCCTTCTTGGCTCATTGCTGAACCCATGATTTGCTTCTTTTCTTCCTGCTTTGAAGGTAATTTGATATGATTTCTAATACACGCAGACTAAAGTCTATTTTATTTCTTTTACAAATGAAAACATGTATTTGGTCCTTGGTGGCTCCGTTGCACCTGATGCATCTACTGGATCTGTATAAGTCCCTTCTTCTGACATGTAGTTTGGCCATGGTTGATAGCTTCTGAATCCAGGATTTCAATTTGAAGACGTGGTTCTCAGTGCCTGTTAATCCTACTGATATCCTTCTGTAATGTAGATAATCTATTGTTGCTTTCCAATCAATTGCATTGTTGAATGGCGTAAAGTTCTGGTTCCTCTCCAGGCTGTATCAGTCTATAATCTATTTGTTACTGAAATAATTGCGAACCATTTCCCTAGTATTGAAGTTGGTAATTCCATCCTTGTATACTAACACTAGCTCATTTTTATTAAATGGTGTTATGTCAAAATTTGTGATTTGCCACTTTGATCTTGCCTGCTTAACCTCATCATTCACTTTGATTAGAGCCTGAGTATTATCCCTTTGGATCTTTTCGACTTTGATCTTGATGTTCTTTAACCTTGCAAGGTCTTTTGTATGTTCCATGAGTCTTGCTAAATTGCTCTTGTTCTTGTTGACTTCTAGCATTATGGCTATCATCTAATTGTCTGTGTTTAGAGTTGCCTCCATTCCGTGTCAGAGGGATATGAGGGCTATGATGACTGCATTAAGCTTAGCCTCATTTGTCAATACCCTGTATAGGATCTTGAAGGTTGTGACTTCAGTTCTCTCTTCTGATTCGAGATTTTTGACCTGGAAGGTGATGGTATAAAATCTCTTATAGCTACTCGCATCTATTGTGATTCTGACTCTTCCCCACTCTCTTGTATCCTATTGGAGTTGGCTAATCCTTACTTTGGTAGCCATGTCCCCAATCCATTTGGTCCAGCCCTTTGTGCAGATGTGACTGGAGACACGAATGTCTTCGAGGTGCCATGCTCTGTGACTTTTTTCCCGATCCAGTCTGGTCTTATTACTTTGTGGCAATGCTAAAAGCTCAGTTGCTTTGTTTCTGCTTTGACCTATGCTGCCTTGTCTACATATTTCTGGAACTGCGATCATGTCTTTGTTAATTATTTCTATAATACATATATCATTAGAGATTGATTTGTTCTTGTCGCATCTGACACACAGTATTATATAGGATGAATATTGCTGCCTGGTATAATGTCTAGCAGTTGTAATATTTGTGTCCTTTTTTCTTAGTCTCCCTATGAATATTTCTTCCTCTCCAGTGTTTTCTTCAGCAGCAATCCAGACAAATTTGTACTTCTTCAGGGATCTACTCCTCCATTTTTCTGCCCAGACCATGTTGTAAAAGAGACTAACCCCAGGGTGAAGATTTGTAAGTCTTGTTGCAAAATCTAGATTGATTGTTCCTATAATTATCTTATTGATGATCTCTTCATAGAATTGGGGCTGTCTCCCCTATGCATTTTGATGACTTGTATAACAGATTTGCATTCAGCTTGTTGTTTTGATTTTGTTGTAGTTAATAAACTGTTCGATTCATCTGAGGTTGCTAGTACGAAGTTTGTCTCTATATTTGTCATACCACTTTCTCCCCATGTAATCTTCTATTGACATCAGGTTTTCATCTGATGTCACCTCTTTGCACCATCTATTTCTAAAGGACAGGTCTTGCTTCTGTGCATGGATGAGCACATCTTGTATGAAATTTTTCCCTATTACATAGACCTTAGGACATATCTCCAGGATGTTTGTTTCTAATCAAGCTACCTATTAGATGTTCGTTATTCTTTCTCTGCATAATCTGTCAGCATGGTTGGTGACCTTGTAAAGTGCCTCAATGATAGTTAAGTGCTTTTGAAGTATACGGTTTCCCAGGCTAAATATATTGTAGCCTAAGTTACTATAGAAGATTGAGTTTGGGGCCGAGGCAGGAAAACCAGTTTTGTGTTTGATTATTCTTCTCAGTTTTCTGTCTATGGAATTAGTTTTGACCTCTGTAAGGCAAAGGTCTTGGACCAGATATTCCAGCTTAGGCATGATTATATGGTTGACTAAATATTGCATTTGCTTGTTTAATACTCTTTTTCAGAATAGCCGATTTGTGAGATTCAAGATTGTCTAGTGGAATACATTTGCTTGATGTTTTTCTGACTGTCTAGATTGAACCAGACTCCCAGGTACTGGACTGCACTAGTAGATGCTTTGATCATGTCTTGCTCAAATATTGTTTCAGTTTACTGTCTGTTATTGATTATGATGAGCTCTGACTTGCTCGGGTTTACTTTGATTTGAGCAAAGTTGTAAAATGAAACAGCTGTATTAGTAATAGCTTCTAGCTGTTTGCGGTTCCCAGCAATCCATGCTATGTCATCCATGTATGTCATTACTGATATGTTAGTAGTATTACAGGAGGTCCCAAGCTGAGTCCTTTCATACTTTCTGTTAATACTTTTATATCCATGCATTCTACTGATTTTGCAAATTAGTGGGTCATAGTATATTTTCCAAAGAAGTGGTAATATAGCATCTCCTTGGTCAATTCCATTTTTGACTTCGTATGGATCCATAATTTCCATCCCTGTAATCACTGTATTTTTTTGGTCTTTGAACCCTTCTGTGATTATATTGATCAGGGACTTTGGGAGCTTGATCCTTCGCATAGCTTTCACTAGGATATACAGTCTACATTATTATATGCTTTGCTCATGTCCTAGAAAAAAATCCATAATTCTTTATTATTCTCTCTTGCGTTCTCAAGGATTGAGTTGATTACGAAGATGGGTTCTATGGTGCTTGTCCCCAGTAGCGCTGCCCAGTTGTGTTCCAATAGTATTTCATATCTTGTTAATATGTTGAACAGTTTGTTAACCAGTCCTTTGATGAAGAATTTCTTGACTGATTCCAGGAGCGTAATAGGCCTGACTTTGGTAAAATCATTGTCCCAATCATACGTCTTTGGGATTGGATAAACAGTTTCATTTTTCTATTCAGCTGGCATTTTCCCTTTTTGAAGAATTGTGTTAAAAAGCACCTTCAAACTCTTAAGCGCCTTTGGGCCAAGATGATGTAATGCTATATATGGAATCTGTGAGGAGATGGGTGCTGATGTTTTGCTTGCCTTGGATATGATGTTGATTATTTCTAGTATCGAGAATTCTTTGATGACTCCTTTGTATCAGGCTGCATCAATTCATTATAGGGGTTCATATTTCTTTGCCATTCCTATGAAGGGTCTCTTGAAGTGGAACTCTTAATCCATTCCTCAAAGTGGCTTCGTACTTATATCTTGATCTCTTTTTTATCAAAAATGATATTTGATTCATCGATCTTTACAATCAGCTTGTCTAGTTTGATCTTCTGTTTCTCCCTTTTGAGGAAGCTGTTTATCATTCTCTTCTTGTTAGTAGTGAACTAGTTGAAATGGTTACTAATGGTCGTTTTTATCCTTTTACTGTTTTCTTTGCACTGTTGCCTGTGCGAATAGAGTTTGATTCTTTTAACTTTCTCGATTATTCTGACTCTAGCTGCTTTTAAGTCACCAGGACTCTCTAGCTCTTCTGGGAGCTCAAGTTTATTGTTCTGTACCAGGTTTGTAATCCTTTCCCTCACTTCAGTCCCAGGGTTTGTGTTCACCGCTTCTGTCAAAAGTTTCTTGAGTTGACAGAGTCTGATTAACTTGGTCGATGTGGCCCTCGTGAGCATTTCTTGTTTATTTCGTGTCTTGATCTGCATTTGCTTAAACTTTGGTATGTATAGGCTTGTTTCCTTAAGAATTATTTCCCTTAGGCTGCACTAAAGCTTATCACCATCCACTCTGGGCTCAGATGTCCTCTTACAGGCCTCCGCCTCCTCTTCTATGTGTCTGGTCCACTTCTCCCACTGTGTCGGAACTGCGCCCGACCAAATGTATTAGGTATTGGGTACTTTTTGAATATTTCTCCTCTTTTTAAGGAGGGAAAGGAATATGTGTATTCTGGTAACTGCAATTCCATGGTCACTTTCATACATCTGTTTGTATTCATTTTTAATTTCTACTGAGAGTAGTTCCACTTGCTATTCTGCATTATCCATATTTGGTCAATTTTGCTTGCTGTTTTTACTTCCAGCTCTCATGTGTATTCTCTTTTCTGAGGGTTCGCTGATCAGAATGTGTCTATAATGTCTTGATTCTTGAGATCATTGATTAGGATACTGTTTGATGACAACTTGTTCTTGAAACGATGATGCTTGTTTGAGAACCTGTCCATGCTAGGCATGCTAGTGTCATTCAGGTCTCCTACCACTATGATCTCCTAGTTTGTTTTGTAGCTCGAATTAAGTCATCTTGTTATCTTCTTCTTAAAGTGTGGTCTCTCTGAGTACTTTGCTGGTGAATATAGTCCTATGATCCTTATGTATTTCTTTTGGGGGAAAGCCAGGTCCAGAATAATTGCTCTTCCTTCAATTGTCTCCTTGTTTACTATCCTTTTTGCCAATTCCGGTCTAAGGGCCACCCCCACACCTGTGCCTTGCTTTTGATCTGAATTGGTCCAGTGACACTTATACCCTTCTGCTCTCCAAAATTTTGCAGTACAATCTTTCCCATTTGTTTCAGTACTAATAATGATATCCCAGTTCATTTCCTGCCATAAATCTGCCCAAGAGGTTCTATTCATTTCTTTGTTAAGGCCTCTTGTGTTTGAGGTTGCAATCTATACTATAAAGCCCATGTCTATTGAATTTGGTTTTGCTGTATTGTTTATTCCCATATTCTGAGTGTTGTTCGTGTAAGTTTCTTGGTTGTTGGGTTTGTCAATCATAAGATTGTTATTGATTGTGATGCTAGTTATCTGTAAGGGAGCCTATGGCCTTAAATGCTCACTGCATGTTCACTTGCATGTCCTCCATTATTTTGTTAATCTGTTGCTGTCTTTCACGAATGTCTGCTATTTCCAGGGTTTGAGGGGGGACTTCTGGGCTGCTGACGCTGTTCTTTCGTGATACATCCAGCTCCCTTTTACTGCTGTATGAGTCTTGTTCCATTTCTTCATAATATTCCTGGTTGTAAGCTTCCAAGTTGGTGATTCTTTCATCCAAGTCTATTCCCATTTCCTTGAGGTTTTCGATCTCTTTCTGGATTGATCTGAACATAGCCATGATGTCACGAGAGTCTAGGGGTTGCTATGTGTGCCCTTGTTGGTAGGTAGATTGTTTCTACCATCTGCACTGCGTTTGTTCTTGGTTTGATCTGTCCTATTATTTGTTATTCACTCTTGCCATTGCTACATATGATACTAATTTGGTGTTCCTTTTGTTGTTCGGGGAAAGGTCTGCTCTGAGTCTATCTGTTCTGACTAGTTTGAATTTATTGTAGATTTGTTCGTACTTTTCAGTTTGAATGTGGTTAAAATCCCTTTATTGTTTCCTTCAATCTTTGATAAGACAATCTTTTGCGAGATGTGTTATCGCATTACAGATAGTGCATAGTACAGTATTGATAAGGGCCAGGAAGATGTTAGTTTCATCTAGGATGAAGATCAAGTCCTTGGCACTGAAGAGATTCTCTCTTGATTTGAAGCTTATCACTGCAAATTTCTTGGGTCGATATCTGATTGAGCATGTGCGAGATATGTAACATGTGCATACCTTCATTTCTCTGAGGGCCTGTCTCAGGTCCCATGCTATGATATTCAGTAGCAAGTTAACCAGTTTGGCTACTATATTGTGTCATTCCTTCATCTGATCCATAGACTAGTTGGCATTATTTATCCTTACTGTATTCTCTTTGATGAGAATGCTACATTGTTTGACTAGGTTCTATTTGACTGTTTCTTCTTCGAAAGTTATGGTGATACACTGCCACAGGTTTTGTGTTCTTATACTAATGCCTGCTATGTTGCCAAATTTAGCGAAGTGTTGTCTGACCTCTATGAGTCTTGTGTTCAGGAATATGTCCCAGACCACTATGAATTTACCTTTTTTGATCATTTGTTTGCTAAACTGCATGTGTGTGAGCTTATTGTCACCTAGATTTGGTAACTCCATTCTGGTTTCGTCATCTGCTGCTTGTTGATCCCCAAAAATCGCAACGATTTGGGTGCCCTCCTTGTTGTGTTTGCTGCAGATTGCGATGAGTCCTGGGAGAGTTGAGAGCTCTTGTTAAGTAGAGGATCTTTGTGTCGTTGTTTTGACCTGGAGTGATGTTGATGTCGATTCCCACTTTGAATCTTTCTCTATTATACCTAACTTCTGGATTGATTGGTGATCTCGATCTAGGCTTGTTGGTAGGGTGGGTCATTTTGTTCTTCTACTCTACTGGTATCCAGAGCTCCTCCTCTTTTGCTTCAGTATTATGTTCACTCTGTATTATAAAGTATCATGCTCCAGATGGAGTACTTACTTCTTTTCCTTGAATGTGTTCCTGGTTTGTCGCTCCTTCTGCCTGGAAAGCTTGTTTGACCAGGGAAGTTCTGCTGATGTTTTCTGCTTCTTCCATCTGTTCGCTCCAGGTTCGTTCTACCCAAGAGGTTTCAGTTTCTATGCTTATAGTTGTTGTGCTGGCCGTTTTTTTCATTAGGGTCTTCTGAGAGTCTGGTTTTTTGCTATTATGGTTGGGACCTGCTGCCAAAGTTGATGTTGTTTTTATCTGTATGTTGATGGGCTTCTTGATATATGGTTGGTTATGAAGAGAGGCAGTTTCCTTGCTCCTTCTTTCTGCTCTTAGTTGTCTTTCTAGTCTTTATTATTCAAGCTACAAAACCTTGGGGTTTCTGGTGTTGGAAGCCATTTCCCTGTCGTTGAGGTTGCTATACTTTAAGTGATCAGGAAAGAGATGCTGACCATAGGAATTGATTTAATATTATAGGTAATAACAAAAAAAATAAAGTGTTCTCTTTTGAAATTTAAGCAGATAATATTTAGAAATATTGGAAAATATATAAATCCTCTTATATATAGTATATATAAAAAAAACTAATTTAATAAAATAATAAAAATTCGTAATCTCAATATTAACTAGTCTGCTATTGTTATAAGCTAAACTGGTAAGTCTATCACTAATCCATAACATCTTATATAATTCAAACAATCAATAATAAACTAATATAATTATATTAAAAAAAGATAATGTCTCTTATAAAGAATACTTAAAAAAGGCAGAGACATGATGATTGACTTAATCAAAGGTAAGTGTCTCTTTTATTTACATTTTATTTCTTTTATATAATACTAATTATTATTTCTATTTTTAATAAGGACAATTTTAACACTTTTAGCACTATCTTTTTAGCTTATATTAATAGACTATTTATATTTTTCTAGTTAACAATGGATTATTTACTTTATAATAAGCTATATCAACTTTAAGTTTTACTAAATTTTCTATACTCTGTCATAAATATATAGTTTTCTTATTAGTACCCTTATTAGTACTCAGGCCTTAATTCTCAATTCTATATATCAGACTTTTATTTTTAGGTTCTAATCCTTTATATATGAATCGTATTATCTATATAATCTCAGATACTATATTATTAATATCTCTATATTAACTATTTGACTTCTAATTAAATCTATTTATTCAAAAAGTAATAATAAATTTAATTAAAATAAACTATAATAAATTTAACATTTATTTATTTACTTGTTTATTTTTAATTCTTTATTAGGTTAGTTATATATATTTTATTAAATAATTTATAAACTATATATATATTATATATTACTAAAGCTAAAATTCCAATTAACCCACTCATCTTAATTAATATAACTCTAAGTATAACTTTAGAATTAATTTATTACTTCATTAGTAGTTTAGATAAAAATCCTTTTAACTATTAACTTTATTGTCTACAAGTTATTACTATAATTAAGTTATTATCTATATATATATAGAAAAAGATATAAAAATATATAAAATTATTGATATCATTGTTATAAAATTTTATTAAAATATTAAATATACATATATAATTTTTTTTTATAATTCACAATTATACTACAATGACTTGTTTTTATTGGGATATTAGAAAACATCTATAACATATATAGACTATTTATATGATGACTAACTCATTTTTGTATATTATTAATTAAAGGACTATATTACTTAAAAAATATATTAAGTTCCCCAAATTAATTTAAACTAAATAAAACAAAGTCTAAACTAAGTACTCTAAGTGAAATTTTGAAAATAATATTATACTCCCTTAATAAATTGATTATACACTATCTATTAGGATTATTGTCTACAGTTTGTCACTATAGATTATTTCAAAAAATAATAAATTGCTAAATTATATATTGTAAATGAGAAAAAAAAAAGAAAACAATTCAAAGCTCTATAAAAAATTCTTATTTAAGTAAACAGCTTCCTCTTAAAAGAGATCTATCTAATTGGAATATTCTCTAAACTTTGAACTATTTGAGGAACTTAACTATTCTTGAGTTTAAAGACTTGAAAAAAAATATTTAAGGAACTTATTCTTTTACTAATATATAGATTCACTTATTGCAAATCTAGTATCATTACTATATTACAATAGATTAGCCTGATTGGAATAAAGAAACCTTCATGAAAACTTTGTCTAACTAGAATAAAAGCTTAGAGATCTTATTTTTTTTTTGAAAAAGCCTTCTCACTACTTTAAAGACTTAATTAAGAATTAGTAATACTATACTTTATATTTTTTGCTTGTTTTTTGATATCATAATTGTCTTTTTTAGGAACTTACTTAGTTGAGGATATTTTTTTGTAAACTTTTTTTTTCAATCATTAATAACTTTTTTTTTTAATCTGCAATTATGTCATGATAGCTTGTTTTTATTGAAAAATTCAAGTAAATCTATAATATTTTATAGACTTTTATAATGTGACTAACTTATCTTTATACAAAGGTACTCTAAATCAGATTTTGAAAACAATATTACAGTTCTCTAATAGATTGGTAATAACTTCTATCTATCAGAATTATTGTCAACAGTTTGTCACTATTGATTGTCTAAAAATCAATGAATTGTTAAGTTAAAAAAGAGGAAAGGGGACAATTCAAGACTCATCAAAAAAATCCAAAAACAAAAACAACTTCTTCTCAAAAAGGATTTACCTGATTGAGATAGTCTTCTTGCTTCACTTGAATCTCAGAAAAAATCTTCTTTTTCACCACTTATAGCATCTAATGAGTCAATTCAACTGGTCTTTTATTTAAGTGAGCATCATTGGATTAGGATATCTCAAGAAAATATTTAGATCTCAGTT
>CAJVPT010003614.1:0-14899 GCA_910592055.1 Acaulospora colombiana
GCAAAGGTTTTATAGCTTTTCTATTTCTTTTGAGATTTCAGTTTTCTTGAGAAGTTCTTTTAGTTGCAAGACTTTTTTGTATTTATCAAATTCAGGGTTGTATCTATTGTTTCTTTTTTTATATAATATAACCTTTTTGGTTTTAAGCTTGTTGAAAACTGCTTTATACATCTGTTCTTCAAAAACTTCCCAAATTTTGTCTGCGAGTTTTCCTTCTTTGTCTACTTCAAGTTCTTCTAAGAGAAGAGGTTCCAGTTTTATCTTGAACTTATAATCCAAGTTTTCTCAATAGGCTTGCCACTGTTCTGATAAAGATCCTTTTATATCAATTTGTCTTTTGTTTTGTGTTTTTGATTTGATAGTCAGGGTTCTTGTAAAGAGGCCTTTATCATGAAAAATAATTATAAGTATAGTATAATTACTCCCTGTAACTTCTTATATTTCTTGATTATCAAATCACAGTAATGGATATCTTGTTAGACCTGGTGATATCCAAATATAATCAATTCTACTACTGCTTGTGTATCCCACCATGTTGGGGTTTTATTTTTGCTTTTCTATAATGCTTGGGTATCTATAAAGTCCCATTTATTCAAAAAGTTGAACAGTGGAATTTCAGGATATCAAGAAGCTCTGAATATAGTCTTGAAGAATGTTGTTCTATCTTCTGATAAATTATAGGTAGTATTGAAATCCCCTATTACTATCATGTGAAAGCTTTAACTCTGCTTCTTTTTTATAAAACTGATTAACCTCTCTAGTACCTTTTTGCATCATTGTTTATCTGAAGGAATATAAATCTATATAATACAGACCTTTTTTTTTTTTATGAGAAAGTTAGTTGCTATTATATAATCTTTCTCTTCTTCTATTGATACTATTTTCTTTTTCAAATCTTTTCTGATTAGAAGGCTGACCCCTGTTCCAAATGGTATGTCTTTATTGGTGCTATAGAAATGTTTATAGGTTTTTTGATTTCCAAAAGCCCATTTTGCATTGGTTTGGGTCAACTTAGTTTAACATATTCCCATAATACCTATTCCTTGTTTCTATATCTCTTCAATAAGACTTTGTTGATTTGTCTTGTCTGTTGCACTTCTAATGTTGTGTGTGCCTATTCTTATCACTCTTTTCTGGATATCATCTTCTATCTCTTTTGTATTCTTTATTTGCTTATCTATATTTTGGCTTTTCAAAAAGGTAATATACTCATTCTGTAGAAATTTATCTATGTTTAGATCACCACCTTGTTCTACAGCTTCATTTGAATCTATGGTTTATACTTTGCTTATTATAAATCTTGTTTGAAGGAGAACCAGGCTCTTTCTTCTCATATTTATCTTGATCAACTAGTGTGACATTTTAGAAGTGGTCAGCTCATACTGGCCCTCCTCTTCTTTATCGACTAAATCTTGATTTGCCTTCAAGTTTGGCAATTCTTCTATTCAGTTTTTCCAGGTTTGTCAATATAAGCTTTAGTAGATCTTGCTTATCTTTAAACTCTGGTTCATTATATTGTCTCCTATTTTGGTTTTCTGGTGGACTTCTAGAGTTTCCCAATAGTATTTTATTACTTCCTGTTGCTGAATGGCCTAGTGTTCTATGGTGTCTTTATGGGGTGTTACCATTCTGACCTTGATACCTTTTTTTTTTATTAGTTGATCACATATATTCAATAGTTGTATTAAAACTTATTGATTCATTGTCCAATGTTGAATCTGATATGGATTTAGTATCCATTTCTACTGTTTTATACCTCAGTCTTCCTCTTAATCTTTCAGTTCTATGTTTAGGACCCCTTATAGTTTCTTCTGTGGCTTTTACACTCTAGGATAGGTTTAGTCCTTGTAAGAAAATATACTGTTTGCAAGCTCTTGTCAGTGCTTCTTTTGTTGCAAAACATACTACAGTAAAGTTTTGTTTTTTCAACATATGAGAGTTTCTTGATATACAGTATAATAGGCCTTAGCTTCTGTACTATTAAGTGCCCTGGCTATCAAACTTGAGAATATTCTATTTGTGCCTAAGAGCCTGGCTGAATGTTTGTTTCGTTCAATCAAAACCTTATTTATTTCTTTATTGGGCAGTTCTTCTTTAGTGAAGATTGTTCTTATCATTTCTATTCCAAGCAGTGTTATCCATATTTTTTCAGAATTGGTTTTGAAGTATTTATGCCACTTGAGGTAGGCCTTTACTCTGGTCTTTGTTTTTACCTTATAGATATCAATATTTTTAACATCCCTATATTTTTTTAGGTATTTTTTATATAACTTCTGAAAAGTTTGTGATCCACATCCACTAGACTTACATACCATATGTCTATGCTTTCTTTTGGATTGTGGGTTCGAAATATCTTTTTCTCCATCTTGTCTATAGCTGATTGATCTATGTGTTTTTTTTTTCCTGATTCTAGTCATTGGAGACTAAAGATTTCTTCTTTTTTGTTTACCTCTTCTAAGTATTTAAGAAGATCTTCTTCTTCTTTAAAGTGAACAATTAACCATTCATTACCATTAATGAAACTTTTATGAAGAAGGTTTTATTTATACTAAGATGATTTTAAGGTATTGCACAAATAGGCTCTAGATTTCTTTTCTGAGTTTCCTGGAATGTTTGTTGTTATGGCTCCTAATCGATATACTCTTTTTTTTACTTATGTAGTATAAATTTAGAGTGGGATTTTCAGCTCTATTTCTTGTACTATATGAGCTACATTTACTTATATTTTGTCCTTTGATCTTTTCTCTTAGTATTTCAAATTCCATTATCTCTTTTATCTCTTCTTATTCTTGAACATTAGACATTGTAATCTCATTGTCTACTGTTAGATTATTTTTTACCTGAATAACAATCTCTATAGGAAGGGTTTTTATATTTTTTGATATATCTTTTTCTTTTTTTATAATTTCAAGAAATTCATTTTTGATATACAACTGAAGCAGATCCTCTTTTTTTTCTTTCCCAAGCTGCCAGAGATAGGTTATATATTGTATTAAGATTCATTCTTTATGAAACATCATCTTGTCTACTTCTAAGATACTTGCAATAATACTATCAAGTATTATACAGGTTTCTGGGGCTGGTACTTCTTCTTCCACTTGAATAATGGCTTGCCCCTGTCTGGCTATTTGTTGTGTAGTCCATAGTTCATTATGTTTGTCATACTTTCTTGCAAGTCAAATTAGAGTATCAATAATATTCTCTTCTCTATTATCTATTATTTGTAGAATCTTCTCTGTCTTATTTATTGTACACATAAAAGGTAGCTAATAAAAGATAAATCACGTAATATTGCTAAAATCACATGGGGTGAAAAAATCTTTTACGTGTTTTGCTTCTTGTTTTAATAATTCTTTATTTTGATTTGTGTCTTAATTTTGTTTTGATCAGACATATGTTGTTTATTCTTTCTTTATCTAGTATTGTTTACTTGTTTACACTAATTTGTAATATTGTATTATAGATCCCTACTGTTTTGTTTATGTCAATCACATCCTGTAAAGATATTGTGATTGAGGATCTTGCCAAATCTATTCGTACTTGTTGTATTGTTGTGATAGATCTTTGTCAAACTTGTTTTGACAACAGGTCTATATACGTGTATATGTTCACATTACACTAGCTAAGTGTTTTGATGTTTGCAAGGTAAAATATGTACGTTAGGTTGTCTAGACCTTGGGAGAGCTTCGATGTTCTTCTGGGTCTTGAGAAATTTGAGGTTTACTTGATTTATCGAACAAGTCTACTTTCTTTAAGATTCCTTGTAGTGTCAAGAAAGGTGTCAACCTGCACTGACCTGGCTGCAAGTACTGTAAAGTTGATATTGGCTTCCCTTTTTTAACTGTGAATCAGTTTATATTGGTTTCTTTCCTTTTTCTTGAAAAAGGAAAAAAGGTTAAAGTTGTTACTATATGTATGTATTTTTCAACAATCTACTGCTCTAGAATTATGCATGAAATGTTGTTTTATGCTAGGATGACTGATATTACAAAAATATATGTCCTAAATTATAGATGTTTCTCTTTCCTTGGGTAAATTGCCTAAAAAGGAAATTTTTTAAGGATCTGAGAGATTTGCGGGATTCTCAAATTTAATATCAATTGTGATTTAAAATATATAAATATATATATATATTTTTAAACTCATGGTTAAACCAGCACTTTGTGTTTATTAATCATTATGAAAACTGATAGAGATATATAGAGCAATTGTATCATGGCTAAACTAAAAACTTGTACTAATACACTTGTCAATGGCTTTCAATTCTCAAAAGAGTTTCAGCCTCTAAGTACAACCTTGAAAACAATATTTCATTCCGTGATAGATTTTGGATAAATACTAATTTACTCATCATTGTTAATAGATTGTTACTGTTTATTATTCTCCAAGAAACTGTTTTTGAGCAACTTCAAAAGGGAAAAGAAAAAATAAAAGAAAAAGTGAATATCTAAAACTATGCAAATGCATTACATGAAAATAAAAATAAAAAACAAAAAATAAAAATGCTCTATGTCTTCCAAAGGATCATTGCTAAAAACCTTTTCTCAATAAAAGTCAACTCTTTTGAAATATTTTTTTCTTATTGATTATCTGAGAAACTTATCCATTTATATTCTTAATAATTTTCTTGTGACAATCTGAGATACTTATCATCTACTCAGATTTAATGTCTTGCTTAACATTTTCTTTCTTTCGGTTTTAATTTTATATCTATTTATCAGAAGAAAATAATTATTAATTAATCCTAGGTTCTTATATGATTTTTCAGTCTTGTTGAGGAACTCCCAATATCTTCTAACAACTATGTCTAGTCAAAGGAATTTTGCTGGTTTTTATCTTTATTGTGATATTATTTTACAATACTTGGAAAAATGTATTTTCAATCCTAAAGAAGAATAGTGTTTTACATTCTTCTACTTTCAGTTTTACAGTTTAACTAAAATAAGGAAATAACCTCCATTGTGTACTTTGCCTAATTGGAATAATAAGAAGTTGAATGCCTCAGCTTAAATAAATAACCATCTTTTTATTACCTAGAGAATTTAGTATCCATTTAATAGCCTTATGATTTCTTCAGTTAAACTTTATTTAGAGGAGTTTATATTCTGGATTTCTCTTTCTTTTATCAATAATATCATTGAAATATATGGATATAGCCAATGAAACCTTGTTTACATTTTGCTATCAATATGTTTTATGTCAACCAATTAGAAGCCAGGTGATATTGTGCTACCAGAAATTCAGGATCAAGCTGGAGTAGATAAGATTTCTTTAAAAGACTAAAAAACTATAGACATTCTAAGAGAGCAAGAGACAGTATATGAGAAGATAGATAATAAGCATTTTTTGCCTAAAAAATCTCTATCTCCATATCACATTCAACTTTGGAAGGTGACACTTCACTAGTTAATCCTTTTACTTCCTAGAACTTTCTTGTCTTTAATAAAGAAAGTATGTGCTTAAGTCTATTTAGATTATCAGAGGCTCAAGTTTTTGTTTAAAGAAGTTTGTAAACAAGTAAGAAAAGATAATAGTGACTCTTGAAAACAAGCTTCAAGTTGTTTTAATGAAAGTAGGAAGACTTTATTAGACAAGAAATATAAAAACTTCTTGCAAATATTATTTTTGAATATAATCAGAAGATCAGCAAAAGGAGTTTTTTTAAAAATAAATATATATTATATTTAAAGTTATAATAAAAGCCAACATATTCTACAGTTTGTTCTAACTGTAACAAGAGATAAAAAATATGAATAATTAAAAAGAATGCAATTATCAACTAATATGGAGAAAACTACTACAAGAAAAATCTAAGAAAAAAGCAAAAATCAAATACAGGTGTTAAAATAATAAAAATAATCAAGAAACAAAGCTAATTAAATGCATTAATTGTTCAGAAGGTTTTATCCAAGAACAAAGTTGCATTATGAAAGGAGATATGGAAAAGATATATATGATACAATATCTTAATACAAGAAAAAGTACTAGAAGAATCCAAATACTAACAATCCTATATCCTACAATATCTCTGAAAAGAGCAATCAGAAAAACAATAGATAGCAATCAAGTATTTGTATAGAGTCTACAGGGATTATTTTAGCAATTCACTTTCCAAGGTACCAAGATAGATTATGTAAATATAGAAAGTTGAAAAGAAATAATTATTAAAGAGAATATTAAAAAATGAGTATATCAAGATTATATAATAAAGATACTCCAGTATAATTAAAGATCCAAATAAAAGTTAACTTTCTATTTAAATAGATAACTAATTAATAATAGCAGTGACAATATAAAGATGGAAATAGCATGGATTCAAATAAGTAATACAGGAAAAGAAAGTAGATTTTAAACAGGAATAAACAGTTGACTCTTATCCATACATATAGAACTAATAGCAATAGGCACAATACTCCTGATAGTTCCAATAGATAGCTCAATTAAAATCTCTACAGATAGTCAAGCCTATATCTCAAAGTAAAAAATAGTTGAGAAAGATGACACAAAAAAAACACATAAAAGATGGCTAAATGATAAAAACTGGTTATTATGGATATAAATGGCAGAGCTAGTCAAGAAAAAAGATCTAAATCTAAAACTTATCAAAATTAAGGCATCTCTTGAAACCTCTATAATGATAAAGCAGATGTCCTAATCAAAGATGCACTCAAACTTCCAATGATAGAATGAAAAAATCTCACCTCATACAAAATTACTACAAAAATCAAGTGGTAGAATAAAACTTTAAATAATCACATAAGACAATTTCTCAAAAAGATAAATTACAAGACTAAAATAAAATAGAAAGAAAATAGAACCACCAAATTCAAGAACAAGGCTATAAATAGGATTTAGTAAGAAAAAAAATGAATAGCCATATGTGGGATACATCTTTTGATGATTCTTAAAGAAAAAGTTTTCTTATCAAGTTGATGAATGATAAGTTATCAACACTGAGTAAACTGATGATAAGAAGGTCAGACCTATATAAGCAAGTGAAATGTACTATATGTGATCTTTAAGAAAAAGAAACAATTAATCATTTGCTAGAATGTCTAGCATATAAGAAACAGATAAAAAAGATATGAAATAAAGGTCTTGAAGGTGGTTTGAAATTTTTCAGAAAACTTTTATAAAAAAGAAAAAAGGAAGTAGAAGAGAAGAATACTATATTAATAGTGAATAATAGTAAAGAAATGGGTGAAATAAACAAGTAGTTATCCAGGCTAGTAGAACAGTTCTCAGCAACTAGTCAAGATACATTAAGTTTCTTTGCAGGATTAATAAGAAGTAAACTTATCTTTGAGATAGTAGACCTTAAATGCTATGGTAAAAAAATTGAAAAAGAAGCAAAAAGATGGATAAAAAAGTTGCAAAGTATAACTTGTAACCAGTTCTGAAAGAAGGTCTAAAACACATGATGTGAAAGAATAATAGAATAGAAAAGATTGCAAGAAATCCAAAAGAAGAATAAAATAAAAAAACTCTTTAACATTTCAGGTGCTAAACTATATAACTAGAAAGGAAAGCTTTGATACTAAAAGAAAAAAGATTAGAAAATAAAGATCTAAAAGATATCTTATCAAGAGGGGTTAGATTTGCAATAAGATAGTTGGATTTTGAGTAATATCAGAACTTAAAAAGATGATCTGCAGTAATGATCTACAGGCAATAATATTAAGAGTTGAAAGAGTTTTCACTTGAACCTCTAATAAAGCAATAAATTATTTTCAAAGTTGCACTTAGAATAGTAATTACAAAGACAAGTGAACTAGTTAGTATTTTTTAGCTTTAGTGATTCATATTATATATATATAGTTTATAAATATTTAATAAAGTACACATAACTAGCCTAACAGAAAATTAAAATATATATATATATATATATATTTTAAGTTTATAATATTTATTAAGATGCTTTTTAATAACAAGGCCTCAAGCAAATTTCAAATTAGCTATGAGATATTAAAGAGATTAAGCCAGGATAGAAAAGAATATCTAAGAAAAATACTTAACAACTTCTTGAAATGAGAAGTTACACTTATATCCTAAAGGCAAAGTCATATACAGTATATTCTATAGCCAAGTCAAAGTCTTGAAAATATAAACTTTTAAATATGAAACCTATCATAATAATAGAGATTACTAGAAAGTATTTTACCAAAGTTCTAATCAATAAAATGAAGAATATTTATAAGATCAATAATATCTTTAAAGAACTTAATTATGCAGGATTACCAGAAGAAAATATGATAGAACCAATCCAAATTCTTAATAACATTTATGAATATGTGAAAAAAAACAAAAAAGAATTATAGATATTATTTCAAGACATAGTCAAAGCTTATGATACTATTAGCCTGGATATGCTAGTAAAAGTGATGGAAAGAATTAAGGTACCTAAAGATTTTATGAAGATCATGATATGCCTTTTCAAAAACAAAGAATTCAAAGTCATATTTGAAGATAATCTTACTAATTCTATAAAAGCAGAAAATGGAATTATTAAGGAAAGACCATCTCACCATTAATGTAAAGAATCTTCTATAATACTTTATTATGCAAAATCTAAAATAATACAAATAGAGAATATAAAATATCAGTTACTTAAAATCAGGCTTTAATGATCACTAGGTTGAAAAGTTAAAATCAAGACATATTACAATGGCCTTTATAGATGATATAATATGGATAGAAAGATTCAAAAAAGATATGGAAAAGATCTTGAAAACAGTAAGAATCTTTTATAGGATCAATAACTTCCAGATCAATAGTAACAAATCAATTTTAGTTACTATTAACAATTCTAACTATTATCCAAAAAAAGTCCAAATAAGTATTAAAAAAAAATAGTCAAAGAGATTGACAGAGCAGATTAAGAAAAATTTCTAAAAATTTGGATAAGCAATTAAAAGACCTTGATTGAACTAAAGAAAAGAGTGTTCAAAGAAATTTATGTAATTTCTAGAGCTCTCAAAAACAAAAAGGTGATAGATAAGCATGCACTCTATATTCTAAATAGGATATTAATATCAAGAATAAAATTTAAAATATAACATAACATATTGTTCTGGAAAATATATAACATGTTAACAGTACCATACAGAAAACTCTTCAAACATAAAAGTTTATTATGCAGATTTATTTTCAATAGCATAATACATTACTCAAAGATCTATAATTTGAAAAGTATTTGAATATTATAAAAAAAAAATCAGATAATAGGATTGTATAATAGATTGAATGATCTTAGACTAGCAGGAATCATATTAATTATAAGATTCAAACAAGTACAAATCAAATATTAGGAACTACTCGATCTATTAACTTGTGACTCACTAGATTATCTTATAAATAAAGGTAACTTTGCACTCCAAAGAATTAAGTAGACAGAAATATGAGAATTACTTTTCAAAGTTGGAAATAGTATAATATTTTTAAATATGAAAAAGGAAATAGTCTGATTAAAGAATATCTCTTATCTAAGAAGTATAATAAAACCATACTATTATCAAGAAACAATAGATTGATGTATATATATCAGTTCATTGACTATAAAGCAAATGAAGTGAGAAATTAGTATATATTTCAATCTATTCAAAAAATAGGCAAAAGTCCTATTCTAGAATGATTTTTAAATATAAATAGAATATTTTTCAAAAATTTTCTAAATCAGCTTATAAAATTATGAAAAATAAATTGAATAAAATGGAGCCAATATATTCTATAGTCTATTTTAACTATGACAAGAGACAAAAAATATAAATAATTAAAAAAAAACATTAATTATTAACTAATATGGAAAAAGCTACTATAAGAAAAATCTATAAAAAAAACAAATATTGAATACTACAAATATCAGAATAGTGAAAATAATCAAGGGACAAAGCTAATTAAATGTATGGATTGTTTAGAAGGTTTTATTCAAGAATAGAGTTGCATTATAAAAGGAGATATGAAAAAAATATATATGATACCATATCTTAATTCCATATTTCACAATATCTTTAGAAAGAGCAATTGAAAAAAACAATAGATGGTAATCAAGTATTTGTATAGAATCTGTAGGAACCATTCTAGCAGTCTACTTTTCAAGATATCAAGATAAATTATATTAATATAAAAAGTTAGAAAAAGATGATTATTAAAAAAAAAGAAATATATCAAGATTACCTAATAGAAATACTTTAGTATAATCAAGGATTCAAACAAAAATTAACCTTCTATTCAGATGAATCACTAATTAATCATAGCAGTGATAATATAAAGATAAGAGTAGTATGGATCCAAATAAGTGATATAGGAAAAGAAAGTAGATTTCAACCAGGAATAGACAGTTAATTCTCATCTATATGTACAGAACTAACAACAATAATCACAATACTTCTGATAGTTTAATAGATAGTTCAATTGAAATCTCTAAAGATAGTCAAGCCTATATCTCATAGTGAAAAATAGTTGAGAAAGATGATCCAAAAAGAATATATAAAAAATGTTTAAAGGATAAAAACTGGTTATTATGAATATAAATAGTAGAGTTGATAAAAAAAAAAGATCTAAATCTAAAGCTTATTAAGGTTAAGGCATACCCTTGAGACTCATATAATAATAAAGCAAATGCTCTAGTCAAAGATATTCTTAAACTTCTAATGATAGAATAGAAAAATCTTATCTTATACAAAATCTCTACAAAAACAAGTGGTAAAATAAAACTTTAAATGACTCCATAAAACAGTTTATTAAGAAAATGAATAACAAGACTATAGTATATCAGTGAATATTACAAAACAGAATGGAAAAGAAATAGAATTATCAAATTCAAGAACAACAAGGCTATATATAGAATCTAGTATGGGAGAAAATAAATAGCCATATATAAAATATATCTTTTAAAGATTTTCAAAGAAAAAGTTTTTTTATTAAGTTGATGAATAATGAGCTATCAAAATTGAGTAAATTGATAATAAAAAGATAAGATCTATACAAGCAAGTAAAATGTACTGCATGTGATCATTAGGAGGAAGAAACAATCAACTATTTGCTAGAATGTTTAGTATATAAGGAACAGATAAAGAATATATGAAATAAAGGTCTTAAAGGAATTCTGACAAATTTCAGAAAACTTTTACAAAAAAGGAAAAAGGAAGTAGAAGAGAAGAATATTAGATTAATAGTAAATGATAGTAAAGAAATGGGTGAAGTAGACAAGTGGATATCCAGGTTAGTAGAAAAGTTCTCATCAATTAGTCAAAATATATTAAGTTTTTTTGAAGGATTAATAAGAAGCAAACTTATTCGTGAAATGGCAAACCTTAAATGCCATGGTAAAAGAATTGGAAAAAAAGCAAGAAAATGGATTAAAAAGTTGCAAAGTATGACTTGTAACCAGTTTTAAAAAAAGGTCTGGAATACAAGATATGAAAGAATGATAAAATGGAAAATATTGCAAGAAATATAAAAGAAAAATAAGATAAAAAGACTTCCTAACCTTCCAAGTTCTAAAACTATATGATAGAAAAGAAAAGCTCTAACACTAGAGGAAGGAATATTAAAAAACAAAGATCCAAAAGATATTTTATTAAGAGGAATTAGATTTGGAATAAGATAGTTGAATTTTGAGTATTGTCAGAACATGAAAGAATGATTTACAATAGTGATCTATAGGAATAATATTAAGAGTAAGAAGAGTTTTTACCTGAACTTCTAATGGAGCAATAAATCATTTCCAAAGTTGCACTTAGAGTAGTAATTATAAAGACAAGGGAGCTAGTTAATATTTTTTAGCTTTAGCGATTCATATTATATATATAGTTTACAAATATTTAATAAAGCCAAAGATTGATTTCTAAAGGGGAGACAGAAATAAATGTCAAATATTCCTCACTATAAAGCACTAAAATTTTTAAATTAATTACTATAAAAAACTATTTACAATTGTTCTTTATTATTCAAATCATTAATTTATAGAATTTTCCAATTTTTGTCCTTATTAAATTAGAGAACTATAAATTTGTCTCTCAAAAAAGGATATAAGTGATCTGTAAAATTTTATATACTAAATACTTTAAGAATTTATCATTAAATAAAGTACACATAACTAGTCCGAAAGAGGGTTAAAAAAAAATAAATAAATAAAGTTTATAATATTTAATTAATAATAAAATAAGACACACAACTCTTCCCACTGATCCTCTGACCACATACAAAAAAGATATTCACAAGAAGTTTTCATACTTCTATGTTAATAAAGTCTTAATACTTTCTTTAAACCAACTTGAAAAAACTTCAAGAGTCATTATTACTTCTCTCCCTTCTTGTTAATACTCCTCTTCAAGCAAAAACTTGACCGATAGTGACCTGAAAGTCAAGAAACACCTTTTCTACCAAGGGCAAGAAAGTTCTAAAAGGAAAAAGAACTAATGTGCCATCATCTCACACTGTAGAAAAACAACACAGAAGTTCTATAATGATGAGAGACAGCTTCCCACTCTCTTGTCATCTGTTTGGCTTCTCATAGTACTCGTTCAAAGTTTTTTCTGAGGAATTTTACCTACCTCAGTTTGATCCTGAATTTTAAGTAACACAAAGTTTCTCACACCGTAATTGGATAGATAGAGATCACATTAGTAAAAAGAAGTAAACAAGCTCCCATTGATCACATTACATGTCTGAATGCATTTCCTCAGCTTCATAAGAATCTGGGGTTCACCATAAATCAATCTGGAGTGTGAGTGGATACAGAACAAGCAAAACTCCTAAATCAGTAGTATCTTGGAAAGAGAACTGTTGAAATAGGATTCATCGGATAGCCAATAAAGACCTCTCCCTCCTCCACCTCTCCAATAAACATAACAACACCTGGGACAGTATCTTTTTGGAGGGTTTTGATACTCCCATATTCTCATTGTACATCAACATATCCTTCGAACACAACCATCTCTCTAAAAATTTTTTTTGGGGACGACGTGTCTCACCTGAGCACATTCATCAGGGGGAATCTAGGAGGATCGACAGATCTTTTTTCCCAGTGCGCAAATTAGATTGATCCAAGTTATTTTCCCCAACAACAAGCCATCCCGTGGGTTGGAGCGGCCAGAATTTTATAACATGGAGACACTGAAAGCAGCCAAGAAACAGGCAATATGCCCTCAACTGATGAAGCCCTCGAAGAGTAATTAGCTTACAGAGTCAAAGTGGTAGTAGTAGTGTAAAATTCTTAACCACTCACAGACAATTCTAGGAGCATTTTATTAGTAATTATTTCTTGTATATGCATTCATTTGCCATGTCTTGAAACTTTAATAAAACAAGACTGAGTTGCCATTTCAAAAAAAAAAAAAAAAATTAATGATTTGAATAATAGAGAACAATTATGAATAGTTTTTTTATAGTTATTAATTTAAAAATTTTAATGTTTCCTAGTGGAGAATATTTGACTTTTGTCTCTACCTTCCTCTTTAGGAACATATTTTTAGTTGTAAGATTAAAAAGCAGAAGAATATAAAATACAACTTTTTTTAAAAATTGAGAATATATTTCTTCAGACATTATATAATAATAATGAACACTAGTAAAATTTCTTTAACCAGACATAATTGTTGAAAAATATTAGAGTTATATAACAAGATCAAAAAGTTATATAAGAACCTGGGATCCACTATTAGTCATTTTATTCTGTATAAATGGATACAAAATCAAGATTAAAAGAAAGGAAGCATTGAGCAAGACATTGGATCCAAGTAGACAATAAGTATCTTAGACAGTTACAAGAAAATAATTAAGATCACAAATAAATAAGTTCTCAAATAGTTAGAAGGAAAAAGAATATTTTAGAAGTGCTAACTTCTAATAAGAAAAGGTTTCTAGTAAAAGTCCTTTGAAGACATGGAGCACTTTTATTTTTTTTTATTTTTTTTCTTTTTTATATAGTACAATTGTATATTTTTAGATATACTCTTTTCTTTTATTTTCCCTTTTTTCTTTTATAGTTTCTCAAAATCAATTCCTTAAAGAATATAAGTAGTGACAACCTGTTAATAATAATGTATAAATTAGAAGAGTATTTATCCAAAATCTATTATAAAATAAAATATTATCCTCAAGATTATACTTAGAGGCTAAAGCTCTTTTGAGAATTAAAAGTCATTGACAAATGAGTTAGTATAAGTTTTAATTTAGTCATAATTAATAATGGATTTTTAAAATATTTAATATATAAAATTTTACAAATTACTTATGTTTCTTTTTGAGGGACAAAATTTATAGCTCTTTATTTTAATAAAGATAAAAGTTAGAAAATACTATAAATCAATAATTTGAATAATAAAAAATAATTATATATAGTTTTTTTATAGTTATTAATTTAAAAATTTTAATGTTTCCTAGTAAAAGACATTTGACTTTTGTTCTTGCTTTCTTCTTTAAAGACCCATGATACAATTGCCATATACAGTATATATCTATTAGTTTTTATATTGATTAATAAATATACAAATAACCTAACTATGAGTTTAAAAAAATTTTTTTTAAAATATTAATATTTATAAGATAAACTTAAAACCTTGGATAAAAGTCTATCACTTGTTTAAAAATTTTTATTTGACATAATACCACTTGTATAATATTTATCAAAAAATAAATAATTTAGCTTATTAATAATATAAATAAATTATTAATCAATTTCTACTATATAATTTAGTATAAATAAATTATCAATCAATTTCTACAATATAATTTAGTATAAATAAATCACCAATCAATTTTTATTATATTATATTATATTATTTTTTATTTTAAGAAGTAATAAAGTTCAATAACATATCAACTCTTTCCGCTGATCCTAAATTTCCTTAAAAAAATTTCCTTTTTCGGTAATTTTCTTGGAAAACTCAGAAGCCAG
>CAJVPT010003615.1:0-14891 GCA_910592055.1 Acaulospora colombiana
ACAATCCAGTATAGACCGGCTTGTATCACTCAGGAACTCTAGTCGACTGTTGATAGACAAGCTATACTTGGAAACATTGGTTATATACGGTTACACCAATAGATGCAGATCACTACCTGCTTTTTTTTTTTTTTTTTTTCAGAGGTTGCCCCCTGGAGGATTTGATCTTGGCTCTTGTGATATGACCTATGGAGTGCTAACCACTGCACTATAGACCCATAGGTCTTAAAATATATATATATATATATATACGATATATGTTCCTATAAGAATTTTGTATTGTTGTTTAGGTAATACAGTTACTTATTTTTGATTTCTATTTGCTAACTTTTTATATGCATTATTTGAGTACTATTATTCGTAGAAATTTTTTTTTTTAAAAGGCGAAACAAGCCTATTTTATTAGTATAGTATCAAGACATATTACTTATGTAATGAATCCACGCCTGCCCCCATCAATTCTGTGTAAGTATACATGACTCTGTGTGACTATGGACCCAAAGTCTGTCTTGTCTACTATTTTTGAACTCTCCACATAACATCATCCAAGATCATCTTTAGCGATCCCGGGCTGAGTGCCTTTTATTATAATCAATTTGTCTTGTTTCCCCAGAATAAAAATTAGCCCCGTAAACAGTAGTAGCGCGAATCAATAGATTTCTTTTATTATTATTATTTTTTTTTTTTTATTTTTCTTTTTAAGTTATATTATAGCCATAAGTCTGGACATCCGTTATATCAAGATTTATGTATTTTAATTATTGTATTTATAGATTTATTTATATTATTTTAACTAAAAGGTACTTTAGGCCAGATTCTTATATAGAGAGGAAAAGCCTCTTCTGAAATAAAACAACTTTGTTGTCTTGTTGGCCAAATAACAATTGTTCACTGACTTATTGAAATAAAGTCTTTTACAACTTAATTCAGTAAAACAATTTTACAGACTCATTTTCTTTATGCTCTCTGTTACTATGTTACTAAAAAGCTAATTGGTTGATAGAAACCTCTTATGGCATGTTGCTTCTATTATAAAAAAACTAATGTGCCTAGGCTTCATTAACATCTTCCATTAAAATCTGAAAAAGATTTTGTATTTCCAAAATTATCTCACCCAACATGTCATCTTGGATTTCTTGTTACTTTTTTAGTATGTCTTCTTTTGATATGAATCTAATGTATTTAATGATTGACTTGATCATATCTATCAGTTTGTCTCATCCTAGCCTGTTTATTATAAGATCATTGAGGGTCCTGCTAATTCCTTCTCTAAATATTAGTACTTTTAAATGTTGTGTATTCATATGTATCTCCTATGTGATATTTGTTTAGTGATTTCTGGTTTCACTTTTGATGTTTATATCTTTGATGATGCATTTGTTGATTTTTTCATATATGTCTATACTGTGGTGTCTACAGATAAAGGGGTATTCATTGTCTTTGTCGCTCGTGCAGCTGGGGCATTGCTTATTTTTATATAGGTCAGGGAACCTTTTATGTAGTTTGTATATTATGGAAAGTTCCTGGTTCCAAAGTTTTATTGTAAATATATGTTGGGCATGATCCTACCAGTTAGTATGGTCTGAGGTTATCGCTGTAGGATAAATATTTCTGAAACTCAACTTCCAGTTTATTTCTTTTCTGATTTGTGGAGCTATTGTTTGATTTCATTCAAGGTTGGTCCAGTTGAAAATGGGTGTGACCTGTTAGATTGTTTTGATTATCTTTCAAATTGATTTTGGTGTCTCTATACTTTTGTTAAAATAGAAACTTAGTAGTTTTCAGTTAAAAGTATATATAGTGAGTATTGTAGATTGTTCTGTCATGTGTTTTTTGAGTGCTTCTTGTGTCAATGTGTATGTTCAAGTATATGTTGGATCTCTATCCTCGCTGGCTATTTTATGTCAGATAATGTGTTGGTAAAGCTGTTCGGTGATTTTATTTGTATTAGATATAAGTTGCATCTCTTTTATTTTGTGTATTTGACCCTTTTGCGTGAGTTTTCCTATATTCTGGATCAGAAATTGAGAATCTGTGTAGATAGTTATTTGTTTTTTATATCCTGCTACTACTACTGTAGTGGTTGCTGTTAAGATCTCTGCTCTCAAGGCTAATGCTTGTTCTTAGATTTGAAGTTTAGGCTGTGTGTTGTTTATTTTTACAAGTAAAAATTATGTCTATTTCCATTAATTTTTGATTTGTTAATTTATTAAAAGCTTCATCTATGTGGATTGAGAGAGATGTTTTGTCCTTTAGTATTTTAGTGATTTTGTTACACTTGCTAGTTATTGTGCTATTCATTATAAGCCATAGTTTCAGAATATTGATGTTTGTTTGCCAGTTAGGAATTTCCACTGCTTCCATCTTTTAATTTGGCATGTTCCACCATCTTTCAATGCTACCTGGTAAGTTTTGTAAATGCCACACTTGCTAACCAGTTGTGGGATTATTGGGATGGTTGGATATAGATGTCTTTATTATTGGGATAGTAGTTGCAGTGTGTTTTAAGATTTCAATGTAGCAGTTGTCCCCTCTTTTGTTCTTTGTGATCGTTAGGTTGCATTCTCTGCACGGTTCCATTGGTGACAAGTTGGATTGGTAATAATGTCTGATCTTTATCTCATGGTCTGTGTTACTAACTAACTTTTCCATTATCCTTTGATTATTCACTTGTGAGGTGAACTATGTTACAGGTTATCTAAATCTAGGCATTTGGATTGAGTTTTGGTATTATCATTCCTTATTGTAATACTTTGTCAACTATGGTTCTAAGCTCCTTGTATCAACTTGGTCCTTTTCTCTTGTTTGACTTGTTGTTAACCAGCCCTACTTGGTGTCAGTTGATTATTTTCATTTTAAAAGTGTCAAGAATCTGATTGACATATGATATTTGATACATTCTGAGATGAGATTGGTGTTTGTTTATCCATTCTGCATCTGTAAAAAGCCTGATATGCATTTCTTGAGACCTGGTAGCTATATGTTCAAAGCATGTGGTTTGAATGTTGATTTCTTGAAGTATCCTGAGACCATCCTGTAGAAAGTTGTTAGTTGGTTTGTGAACTTTTGGACAATTTTCTAGGATGTTTTTATCCTGTTATAACATCAATTGAAGTTGATTGATTCTGAGTCTTTTGATTCTTCTTGCTGTATTGTTACTATATTATAGTTTCTGTAAAATTGTTGCAAACTTCTGACATAGTCTTGAATACATTTCCATAATATTATGCATTGTGAATGAGTGTATTATTAAGGTAGGGTATGTTGCTGCCATCTTGATCCTTCATCAGAAGTTTTGTCTGATTAGGGTGTCTATTTTGTTAACTTCTGCTTTTGTCAATATCATATCTTGTGTAAGGTATTTGATTTGTGGAAACAGAAACAGTTTATAATGTATCTGTATATCTTATTTGTCATTCCCTTCCATTGGGTGATGTTATAGATTGGTTTGACTTTATGTTCGATTAGGTATTGTTGGTGTTTTTTGCCTGCTTTTGCTTAATGTCATGTCCCAGGGACTCTGACTGCTGTAGTGTTTGTACTAGGTTGTATTAGTTGATCTTGAAAGAGTAATGGTTCTTTTGGCCCATTGGGAATCAACAACTCTGATTTGGTTGGGTTTACAGTGATGTCGCTAAGATAGTAAAAGGTACTGCTAGTGATCGTTATTGGTTCCAGATCCTCACAGTTTTGTGCTATGAAAATAGTGTCATTCATATAGGTTGCAATTGAAATGTAGATGTTGCCTTTCTTATTTTTTCAGTCGATCAGTTGATATCCTTTCATTCTGCTTATATAGCTGATTAAGGTGTCATAATATATTCTCCAGAGTAATGGAGAGATTGTGTCGCCTTGGTCTATTTCTTTTTGAACTAGATAAGGATCTGTATCACCAAAAAAGGTTATTACTTTGTTTGGTCTGTTTTTGAATGTGTCTTCTATTAATCTAATAATTTTTGGGGAATTTTGATTCTCTTCATTGCTAGGGTGAGTCTTTCAATATTGACTGTGTCATATGCTTTGCTCATATTCTAGAAAAGTATATAGCAGGATTTTTTATTTTCACATGCATCTTTTAGTATATTATTAATTATGCAGATAGGTTCTTATATACTTAGCTTTGAAAGTGCTGCCCAATTGTGTTCTGAAAAAATATCATGCTTACTCAGCACCTGGTTTAGCCTTTTGGTAATGATCTTGGAGAAAATATTTTTTGCTGTCTCCAATAATGTAATGGGTCTGATTACATTGATGTCATGCTACCAGTCTTTGGTTTGGGAATTGAGTAGATTGTTCCGTATTTCCATTCCTTAAAAACTGATTATTTCTCTATTAATCTGTTAAAAAATAGTGTGAGATTGTATGTCATATTTTTACCTAGCTTTTTGAAAACTATATATGGTATTTCTAATAGTTCTGGTGCTGATTTGTTGTTCATCCCTACTAAAACCTCTTTTACTTCTTTGTCCTTGATCAGGGCTGTTGTTGGGAGGTACCATTCTTCTGAAACTATGCTTATTGGATTGTATTCTTGTTGCCAGATTGTTGCTTTGTGGTTGTGAATATTCTTTTTCTTGATCCATGATTCAAAGTGTAGGTGAATCATATCTTTTATTTTATCTGGTTCACAAATGGCTTGTCTTTCTCTATTTGTATAATCTATGAATTGTGTTGTTACTATGCTTCTTTTTGGGTTGTTTAGGATTGACCTAATTATTTTTTTTTTGTCTGTTTCTAACCATTTCTCTCTTGTTTCTTTGAGTTGTTTAATGTCCTTGGTGATTCTTTCATTGTTATATGTTTAAACTTTTTCCTTTCAATTTTGATTATTAGATCCAAACTTTGTTTATATTTCTGTTTATCTGTTGTGACTGTCAGTTCTAGAAGCAGTATAGTTTGAATTATGGCTTCGTATAAAGCTACAGTTTCCTCATCTATTGTGTTACTTTTTATATTGTTGTCACTCTTCTTTCCCACATATTTTCTTAATTTATTAAGCTATAGAAGGAGGAATATATTGTTGGATGTAAATGTTCTATGTTGTCGATATTATCTTTTTTTTTATTTTGTCTATGTGTTTGTTTGTTGTGCAGAGAAGCTTTTCTCTAAAAATGTTCCAATATTGGTCGATTGTTTTGTGTTGATCTTGTATAATGTTCTGCCATTTATTTGCGAATTCTTCCATTTCTTTAATGAATTTTTCCTATTGTTGTCACAGGTGCTATTCCAACTGAATCTAATATTATCATGTGATCTGTAGTATCTTCTAGTTTCTTTTGCTAGTTGCTATGATTTTATTATATATGTTTATACTTAGTGATTAGTATTGAGAATGTCTTTCCAGCTGTCGTGAATATATGTATCCATCGATCTCCATGTCAGTCTGGAGTTGTACCAAATGCTATCTATCCTACTTGCAGCATTATCTGATTGTCATGTGTATTCTTTTTTGCTTGGGTTATAAAACCTATATGAATCAATAAAGCTCTTTTCACTAAGTGCATCAAAAAACTTGTTGTATTTTTTTGTATATATCTTTCAATTCTTATTGAATTTATTTATACTTGAATTAGGATAAATATTGAAGTCTCCAGCAATAATTGTGTACCAGTTTGAGCAATTGTATTGGCTGGTCCACACTAAGACTTTTTGTTGGATCTATTGTCTTTCTTTACCTGAATAAGCAGATAAATAGACCTCTATAATTCTACAATATTGTTTTTTAGGAAAGGTCAAGTTGATGCAAAGGAGTTTGCCTTTGAGTTCCATTTTATTGATTACATATATTGCAATGTTCTTTTTGATTGCTATTCCAACTCCTGATCCTAGTGGTTTGCTGACTGTCCACCATGAAGTATATGCTTCTGTTTTTTATAAATGTGTTTTTCCTAATCCATTTGTTTATTTTGAAACTACTATATCCCACTGATCTTCTTCCCAGAGTTTGAACCAGATTTCTCTTTTGTCTGCTTGTGTTAATCCTCAGCAGTTAAGTGTTGTGACTATCCAATATAGTTTATATGTGTTGAGTTCTTGTTGGCTCATACTATTTCATTGTGGGTGAGGATTTTTCTTCTCATTATTTTTGTATCATTGTTATGTTCTCGTTGGGTATTGTTTGGGTTGTTTTGGAATTATTTGTCTTCCTTTGTTGTCATTGGGATTGTGTATTTGTGTTGTGAAAAGGTTGGCTAGTTTTTGTCTTGTTGATTGTTTTATGTGTGCTTCTTGAGTGGTTGTGTTGCTAGAAATTATCATGTTGTTATTGTTATTCTTGTTATTACATGTGTTGTTTCCCATAATTAATAATAGTTCCGGAGATTGGTGTCTTCTCTTATATCATAAGGAATGAGATCAGAGATTGTGTTAACTAGTACTTATATTGTCTGATTCATGTTGCCAATGGATTATTGTATCTATTGCTATTGTTGTAGGATATTCTGTGTCAAGTTGGATGTTGTTTGTTCCTTTTTATGGGTATTATAGGTTTCTTGAAAGTCTTTATCCATATTGAAAGTATAGTTCTTGTCCCAGTTTTCCAGGTTTATGATTCTTTCTTCTAAGTCCGTGACTGTTTCTTTAATTTTACTAATTTCTTCTTTGATTTCTTGAATATATTTAAGGATTTCCTGAAGGGCTTCTTGCCAAATTTTGGATGTCTCTGTTGCTTTATTTCTTCCTCTGACTGCAGTCGCATAAGAGCCTGATCTGGTTTCTTGCAGATTTCTTGTTTGTACTATTTATATAATGTTTGAGGTTTTGGCTGGCTTGTAGTGTATATAGAGTTTACCATACTTTTCTGCTTGTATCAGTTTGTATTCATTCTATTGTTGCTTCCATTCTTTGATGTGACAATCTTTTGCTAAGTGGATGGAGTCGTCACAGATTGCACATAGTTTAGTCTCTATTGGGTTCCATTCGATAGTGATTTCTTCTAGATTGTAATTTGTTTCCATTGCTTGGTGCAGCATCTGTTTAGATTTGAAACTAATCACTGCATAGCATTTGCATTTGTAGTTCATTCTCCGTGGGATATAACAGGTTTTGCTTCTGGCTTGTTGAACAATTTGATGAAGGTCGAAGGTATTGATATCTGGTGGAAGGTTTGTTAGTTTAACAGAGAATTTTCTCTATCTTTCATTTGTTGTAGGTTCCATTGAGAGTTAAAAATTCTGATGAAGTCTGCTTTACATGGTATGCTCCATTTGTTAAGTAAGTTTTCTTTATCTGTTGCATTCATGAAAGTAATAGTAGCAGATTGCCACATTCGTTGCATGAATACTGTGATGTTACTAATATAGTCATGTTTGGCAAAAAGTTGTTGGAGCTTATGAACTGTTGTATCCAGGAGGATGTCCCATACTATAATACTATTTTTCTTGTTAATTCTGTGTGGAGTGTTTGGCATAAGTTCAAGCCTGAAGTTGTCTGTTTGAGGTAATTGAGTGTTACTGGTATCTTCAACCGATTGTTGATTACTGAGTAAGATAGTGATATACTCTTGATTGATAATTTTCTCACTGTATATACTGATTATACCTTCGGGGCACTCAGAGCCTTAGAGATATATGCTAGTTTTTGATATGTTGTTTTTCTGGAGAGTTTACTAAATGGAATGCTGAGTTTGAATCTTTCATGTCCATATCTAACATTTCTGTCAAAGGGAACATGGTATGGCCTGTTTGTTACATTTCTTGTGCTCTTCTCTTTTGAGTCGCTACAGAGTTGTTGTCTCCATTCCTTATAGTTTCCGTTCATCACAGAGACATCCTCAAGCTCCATGTTGATGTCTATGTCTTCTTGACTGACTCAACTGTTTCTGTATGGGTTTCTGTGTCAAATATTGTGATAGATTTCATTCACTACGTTCTGGGTTGAAGTTTCATACTGGATCCGAGTTTGACACTATAGAGCTTGTTTCTTCTATATAGTTGCTCTATCATGTTTACATGAGAATTTCTCCTTTGACGTTGTGTTATAGAGTATCCTCCTCCCACTGTTTTTTTTTCTCGCATGTTTGTAGATTTCAGTTTCAGTGGGAACACAAGTTCTGAGATTTTCGACTTGTCATTGGGCTTCTTTTTTCTTGTTTCCAGCATAAGGTTCCTGGGTTTGGTTTGCCCTCTAGCCAGGTCTTCTTTATTGTAGTTCAGCCGGGCAGGGTTGTTTAAGCTCCAAAGGAGCCTTTTTGTGAACATGTATCTTTTGTTAGTTTGCCTTGTAACTGTGTTTACTGCACCACCATTAAATGAAAAAGAGTTTCTTATTTATTTTATTTTTTTTTTTTAATGCTGGACTTGGCCAAGTTTATTAGTAAAGTTTTACTATTTAGGTATATCTGACCAGAAGAAAACAATAATAAGCTATTAAACTAATGATAGGTTAAAAAGAAACCACCTCATGGCTAAGCCATCTCCAAACAGAAACCTGATGAAGGGGCCATTAGAGCGATAAAAAATTTTTAAAGGAGGGTTGGTGTATATCGAATCTAATTTGTCTATCTTAACTCTAAAAAGGAGAATGTGTATTCCTATGTTAATCTTCTTGAACAGATATCTACTACTAGGAGAAATAATTGGAAACAATAGTTATACAAGGATCAATAGGGGAGAGGGTTCTGCTCACATCTTGAAAGGACTTGACGAAAGAGGGAAAATGGTAATCCATTATAGAATTGACACTTGAAACCATGCTATTACTACCATTTCTTTACCATCGGCTGGGTACTCTTTGAGGACTTCATTGGTTGAGAGCACAATGTTTGTTTCTTAGTGGCTTTTAGTACTTCCATGTTATAGTTCTTGTGTCTTCCAATTTCGATCCTATGTTTTGCCTTACCCTGCTTACGTTGGGTCTTCTTTTAATGTTCCTTCAAGTAACCAGACAAGTTAAAGGGATTTTCGAGGGGGTCTAGAACTGGAGTTGAAGAGAGTTGAGGAGGGAGGGCTATGGAGATAGGGGTACGAGGTATGGGACCTTTGTCATCCAGTGAATCTATCCTTACTTATCCATTGCGATAACCTCTCTAGAAAAGGAATCTTGGTCTTTCTGGCATGCACCTTCACTAGCCTTGATAAATGTTGCTCTTGAAGTGCTACCATTTTGGAGAAGTTAATCTACTATGCTGTCTATATCAGCAAATCCTGCTGGTGATTTCATTTTCGATTGGTATTAATGATCCCGAGGGATCTCCCAGTCTCCCAGTTTTCAGGCTTGTATAAGTAGATGGTACACTTTCAAGGCTTTGCCTTCATTCTATATCTTATTGAGCATCTTGTTCTTCTTATTTTCCTAAGAGGCGATAGATAATTTTCTTGAAGATTATTCTTTTTCTTGATATCCAATGACATGTTTGGAGGCAGTGTCTGACGAGACACATGGAGTGACCAATAGGAGCTTGTTTACATTCTTTTTACTAATGTGAACTCTATCTGTCCAATTACAGTGTGAGAAATTTTGTGCTACTCAAAATTCAGAGTCAAACTGAGGTAGGCAAAATCCCCCAAAAAAACTAAGAATGAGCACTATGAGAAGTAGACTTAATGACAAGAGAGTGGGGAAGTTGTCTCTCATCATTAACAGACTTCTGTGATATTTCTCTATAGTATAAGATGACGGCACATTAGTTCTTTTTCCTTTTGGAACTTTCTTGCCATTGGTAGAAAAGGTTTTACTTGACCTTTAAGATCACTAGAGGTCGAGTTTTTGTTTGAAGAGGATAGTAAACAAGAGAAGAGGGGATAGTTGATGTTTCTTGAAGTTTCTTCAAGTTGGTTTAAGGAAAGTGATAAGACTTTATTAGCATAGAAGTATAAAAACTTCTTGTGAACATCTTTTTTGTGTGTGGTCAGAGGATCAGTAGGAAAGTTTCTTATTTGTAGAAATATATTGTATATATATATATATAGTATATATTTTTTTTAAAATGCTGACTTAACCTTGTTTTATTTGTATATTTGTAGCAATATTATATAAAGTAGCTATTCTAGAACATACTACATATTTTTTAAAAACAAAACTCAATAGAGATTTTCTCTTTTTTGGAGCACTTATTTTGTGGCTTGTTACCATTTCTTATAAAGAGCTAACCTATCAAGATTGAAGTAGTACTAAAATAAATTTCAAAGATAAAGGAGTTGTCTATAATGTTTGTAAGCCATTGATTCATAAAATTATTGACTAGATTTGTATACTAGTCTTTTATAAATCTTTCTTTCTGAATAAAGATCAGGTCCTCTTTTTTGGTTTCATATTTTACTTGTTTCTCTTTTTTTTTTTGTGATGCCCATAGTGACTTTCTATTTTTGAAATATTTCATATCTCTCTATTCAGATTTTGTATAGAAAATTAATTATACTGAAGTATATTTTACTAAGATAGATTTTTTTAGCTAGTCAATCTGGAATGATAGTTTGAATATTGAAAACTAGTTCCTTGAAGAAAACTTCTCTGATGCTTGCTATTAAGTATTCTTAATATTTTAAGTTTGTTTTGTTTGTGAAATTGCTTTCAAGTTTTGTTTCTTTTCTTATATTGTGTAACTTTTAACATGAGTGGTTATAGTATTGATTAGGAACTCTTCTGTAAGTAAATCTAAGTTGATTGCAGATAAAAGGATATATACTGGTTTTTGGTTCATTATATCTTGGATATTTATTGTCTTTGTATAAAAATAAGATTCTAACATGGAGTTTGCTTTTGGTTATCAATTTATTGTTTCAAATAATGAGGCAGAATTTTTTGTGTTTTTGATCTTTCTAGTCAATGTAATGATCACTTATTTTGATTGGTTATAATAATGTGATAGTTGTTTACCAATGTATTTTTTTTGCTATTCTTTCATTATAGTTATATTTGTTTAATTGATAAGTCTCCATTTTGTCAAATGAATTATCTAGATAAGTTTTTTTTTAATTAGCTTTATGAAAACTTCTGTGAAGGCATTATTCTATTGTGATACTATCTCTTGAAAGCCGTATTGTGTTTTTAGTATCTGAATTACTTTCTCACCAGGTTTCATTTCTTTTTATCTATTAATTTATATCAGATGATCTACCTATTCATTGTGTTTGATTTCTAAATATTCTTTTATTATGTGTAAAGATAGTTTTATTTGATTTTATTTGTAAAAATCTAATATTTAAAGAAAAAGGTTTGAAATTTTTTATGTTTTGATAATTTTTTCAAGATTTTTTTTTTGAGTCTTGAAGATGACATTTATTACTACCTGGCTATCAATGTATGAACTACCAAGGAGTGTTCAGATAGAACACCTA
Organism: Acaulospora colombiana; assembly: GCA_910592055.1. NCBI lineage: Eukaryota > Fungi > Glomeromycota > Glomeromycetes > Diversisporales > Acaulosporaceae > Acaulospora > Acaulospora colombiana. The sequence goes on from CAJVPT010003615.1 coordinate 11,277, forward strand.
GTATTGTGAGTATTGTTGTAATTTCTGTTCTAATAAATGATAAATGTGTTGTTATTTGTTCATAAAATATGTGCTCCTCTTGGTTTGGGATAATGATGACCCAGCTCAAACTCATGTAATATTTTTTATTAAAGTTGTTTAGAGAACTATCAGTGTATATTTAAAAAATAGCATAGTTTCCTAGATTTTCTCTAATTGTTGCTAATGATGCCAAGCTTTCTGTGGAATCTCTAAGCAGCTTGTTTAAATGTTTGAAATGCAATTAGGAGCCTTTTAGAAATTGGATTTCGATGTTTGCTTCCTGTTGAACTGGAAGAGCTTATATATATTCACAAAGTATAATAGAAAGAGAGTTGAGGGAGATCCTGTTTATTCAAATTGGTTTTCTCTTTATATAATTACTTTGTCTTGTTAAAGACTTGTTTTTATAGACTGGTATTATAATGGATTGTTGTTTGATAGTTATGAAGCTGTATTCCCCAGTTTGGTTTTCTGTGATATTAATTATATATTCTTTACAAGCCTCTAGTGAAAAACTTTTTGGGTTCTATATATAATATCTATATTGGATAGTATTTTGATATATTTTCTATTGTCTTTTTTTAATGGTTGGATTGCTTTCTTTTATCATAAAAATCCAGTGAGATCTGAAGAAGAGAAGATCAGTGATGGGTATATTTTATGTAAAGATGTTTTTGTTATATTAATGTCTGCTTGGTCTTTAGTTTTCAGTATTGTTTTGAGTTTGTTTTGTAAGATAGTGAGCCACCTTGGGGTTAGATCCAGGATTGCTTTTTTGTTGATTCAAATGATTTAATACCATTGTAGTACTTTGGATCTATCTGCATTAAGAAGTTGCCATATGAATAAGAGATTGTGCTTTTTTAGATTTTTTCAATATTTAGTAAAGAATATTTTATTCATTATATTTTTTATTGAGGTGTCTACTTCTTTTATTAAAATCAAACTTGATTTCTTGTGATAGATATATTGTAAAGTCATATATTTTCAAGAGTCAGATAATGTCATATATAAGGTTATTGCCTAATTTTTTTAAAGAGCTTTCTATCTTGTTCTAAATAGATAGTGTTGATCAAAATTCATTTTGCATGATTTATAGCCTTATTTTTATTATTTCTTCTATTCTGTTGGCTCTATTGATTCTGTTGATCTAGTTTATAGTATAAAACAATAGTTGTTTATTCCACAGATGTATTATATTATATTTATATTTATTGTAGAAAATATTATTAGGTTGATGTAATATTGCTCATAAGGAGATTGTATGATTTTTCTAATAGGATTATATTATTGTATAGGTATTTAACACTAGAAATCAAGACATGATTTATATTATCCTTACTATTGATAATAATTAGTTTTGATTTTTGCAGATTGATTTTAATATTATTGGTATGATAAAATTCCTCTGCTACTTTAATAATTTTTCTCATATCTTCTATTTTGTCTATGATATACATAGTATTATTCATGTAGGCACTAACTGCAATATTGACTTTTTTTGTTTTTTTTTTAAAGTGTTAAACTGTAACTAGTATTAGATGTGTGACTTTATTTGACAATTTAATTCCATTGTCATTATATTAAATATCTCTATATATGCAGATTAATACTAACCTAATGTGGCAATTCTTGCTAGATCTACTATCACTTCAAAAGTGTGCACATCTAGCTAGTAGCCAGATAACTAATATACATCTATAAATGGTTATGCTTAGACTAGTTAATATAGTACTTATATAACTTTTTTCTTATTGTATTTCACTAAGCTAGACCTGTTAGATATACTTAATGAGATGTACACACCCTCCAATATTTCTAGATATAATCACTCAGATCTCAGAAGGGGACATATTACCTTCTTTGTCATCACCCGTAGCATCAGGTCAATCCCTATTAACTGATTTTTAATTAAGCAGAGCATTAGATTGAGATATCCTGAGCTAAGAAAGAGGGGGTTCTAGAGGCTGCCAAAGTAGAGTGAGTTAAGGGTTTTTATATGGAAAGCTAGATCAGAAGCCTTACTTCATGCAATTCTTCTGATAGTATGACCTTAAGTTTCAGCTCCTGATCAATAAAAGGTCAGAATATTGAGTTTTTTTGTTAACCGGCCTTTTTGAAAATTCCTATTTTTTTTGTCAAGCTTATAAAATTTTTGTCAATTTTGGTTATGAGAAGTCATAAAAAATATGCCAGAAGAGAGGGAATATTATGTCCCCTTGGTCAATACTATTCTTGACTCCATATTTAGTTATAAATTCATAATATATTAAAACTATGTTTTGTCTTTGATTAAGTATATTTAGAAAAATGTTAATAATTTGTGAAGAAATCCTGATATATTTGAGTGTTAGGATTAACATTCCAAGATTAACTGAATCATATACTTTAAACATATTTTGATTTAAAATTCAAACTTATTTATTTGTGTTTTTCATATATTTGATAATATTATTTATGATGTAAATTGGTTCCTATGTGTTATATCCAGAAAGTGCTATCTAATTTAGTTCTGAGAGGATTTTGTGATCATTTATGTGATGTATCAGTCTGTTATAATAATTCTTATAAATATCTTTCTTCCTGTATCTAGAAGAATAATTGGTCTTGTGATGTCTAGGTTGTTTTGCCAATCTTTTGATTTGATATTGAATAGATGACTCCTTTACTTTATTCTTTTAGAATGTTATCTTCTCTAATAATTTTGTTGAAGAATGGACAAATTTTTTCTATTGCCTTTACTTCTAGATTTTTGTAAGCCATTTATGGGATCTAATTTCTCCCAGAAGCTAATTTTGCACTTCTGTTTTGGATTGCTTTTTTGATTTTCTCAGTAAATATTTTGACAAGAACTGAGTTATACTATCTAGAATTGATATTCATTTTTGGTTTTTATTCTGCAGCCCAGGAGGAGAAATTGGAAATTGGCCTAATGTTTCTAGCTAGTGTCCAGTCCTTGAAGTGTTGTCTAATCTTGTTTTTAATTTTTTGGGGGTTGGTTATAATTGACACTTTCTCATTTTCTATAATAAACTTATTCAGAATAATGGTTTTCCATAGTACTATTGATTTTCACTTTTTTGTTTATTGCTAGGTATACCTGTCTGTTCAAGGTTCTTTGTTTGATTACGAGAGCTTGCATTTTATAAGTAATTGCTTGGACAATAACTTTGTGTTCTCAAATGATTTTTTGGATATTGTCGTGGGCTTTTCCGATGAGTCCGTCACTAATCCATAGCACCTTGTGTAACCCAGACTTCACAAGAATACTCACAAATAACACAAAGAAGAGAACGCCTCCTATAAAAAACACTTAAGGAAAGTAGAGGCATGGTGATTGACTTGGCCAAAGATAAGTGTCTCTTTATTACATTTTGTTTCTTTAGTATATCACTAACTCTTATCTCTATTCTCAATGAGGACTACTTTCTTACACATTTAGCTCTCTTCTTAAGGAGGGCTATTTTTCTAACACAGTCAGCTCTCTTCTCAAGAAGGGCTGTTTTTCTAACACAGACAGCTCTGCCTTTTCGACATATATTGGTAAGCTATTTATACTTTTCTAACTAACAATGGGCTATCTACTTTATAATC
>CAJVPT010003616.1:0-14885 GCA_910592055.1 Acaulospora colombiana
AGCTGAACTTTTATTCCGACAGATCCTTAATCAACCATGGAAATGAAAATGCAAAAATGGATGCAGCATAGATACAAATAAAAGGAGCTGAAAAAGAAAGTAAATTTCAAACAGAAGTCAAAAACTGGCTTTTGTTCATAAGGGCAAAACTGATGGTACTGGTTACAATAGCTTTAGTAACTTGATAGACAGTACGGTCGAGATCTTTACAGATAGTCAAGTCAGCATTTTTAAATAGAAAAAGCTAGAAAAAGAAGATCTGAAGATAACATACAAAAGATGACTAAAAAAAAAATTGGTTATTATAGGCAAAATGCTAGATCTTGTAAAGAAAAAGCAGATCCAACTAACATTGATTAAGGTTAAAGTCCACTCTAATGATCCATGGAATAAAGAAGCAGACTGACTAGCCAAAGAGATTTTAAAACTATTAGCAATAGAATAGAAGAGTCTCAAGTTAAGCAAAATATCCATAGAAATATGTAGCAAGAAGAAGTGATAGATAGTCCAATACAACAGTTCATTAAACAAATCAATAAACGATTAATGGTTCTATCATAGACACAGCAATATAGAACAGAGATAAAATGGTATCACCAAGTTCACAAGTATCAAACCTATTTATGGGATCTGGCATGGAGTAGATTAAAGAATGAAAATACATAGAATACCTTTTTCAAAAGCTTACAGAGAAGAAGCTTCATGGTTAAATTGACTAATAATTAACTACCTACCTTAAGCAAACTAGTAATAAGAAGACCAGATCTATACAGGCAAGCAAGTATATAGTATGCAATTAGTATAAAGAGACAATAGAATATTTATTAAAATACTCTGATCATAAGATTGAGATTCTAGTGACATAATAAAAAGGATCTGAGACTTTTCTTAAAGAATTCAACAAATTGTATTAAGAATGTAAAAAGGAAGCAAATAAAAAGATAATACAACCAGTAGTCAATAATAGAAGAGAAAATATTGAATTAGATAAATGGACCTCCAAACTAATAGAATCAGCCTCGCAAACTAATTTGAGCACTTTTAACTTTTATGTAGGATTAGTAGAAGGTGATATAATTAAAGAAGTTACTAACCTAAATTGTCATGAAAAGAAGTTGGGAACAATGACAAAAAAATATATTCTAAAAGTACAAAAGAAGATTTGCCATCAGATCCAGAAACAAGTATAGAATGTAAGATATGAAAAGATTATTGAGTGGAAATAAGAACAAAGAATTGATAGAAGAGTAAAATATAAGAAGATTCAGGAAACAAAAAGACAATACCCATAAAATAATCCCAGTCACAAAAGTATAAGGCAAAAAGAAGAAGAGAAAGAAAATAAAAACAAAAACATTGTAGAAATTATAAAAAATGCGATTAAATATAGAATAAAGTGATTGGGTTTTGATCCTCATCAGAACCTCATACAGTGATCTGCAGCAATGACCTGCAGGTGATGATGTTAGAAGTTGGAAGGGTTTCCTCTCAAACTACTAATGGAGCAATAAATCACTCCTGAAGTTGCACTTAGAGTCCTAGATAAATATAAGATTTTGATTAGTGAGTTAGTTAGAGATTTAGCTTTAGTAATACATATATAATGTATAGCTTGCAATTGTTTAATAAAGCATATATAATTAGCCTGACAGAGAATTAAAAAAAAAAAAAACTAATATTAATAATATAAATATTGAATTTAATATAATAAATAAAATTAAGAAAAATTTAATATAAAATTTTGTCATTTCTTTTTTTTAATATTCTTATTTTTAATATCTTCATCTTGAAGAATGTTTTCTTCATCTTCTTGATAATTGTTATTTTAATAATCATTGTTCCATAGAATATTATCTTCTACTGATATTCCTCATTTATCATTTAATAGTTGAATATTTTGTGAAGTTTTTTTAATAATTTGCTTTTTCAAAGATTTTAAAATCAAAGACATGTTTTTCTTATTTGTTTTGATCTTTGAATTCTAAAAGTTATTTTATCAAAGATCTTATCATATTTATATTATAATTTGTGAAATTAAAATTTGAAATAAAGAATGTATATTCTTATTATCAAGATATAAAAACATTATTCATAATAAATGTTTATTGGTTCATAACTCATATTCTCTAAATAACAAGTTTTATTCAAACCTTTGAACATACATCCTTTAACACAAGTGATTTAATAAAATTGAAATCAGTTTATAAACATTTTAAATAAAAAATAATCTTTATTAAATACCCTTATTTATAAGAAAAATTCAAAATCCTAATTTTGAATGTCCTCTAATTTGTTCACAAAATATAAATATTTAAATTTTATTATAATAAAAATAACTTCAAATATATTGAATAAATAATATATATAATATATTATTTTAAAAAACTACAATCATGAATATATTTATTACGACCCATAAAATATAATATTTCATTAAGATCTTTTCAATTTGATCTTTCTCTTTCATATTCTTTTAATATTCTTTGATAATTATTTTCAGATTCTTTCTCACCATTATAATATTTTTTTTCAGATTTGATAGTATTATCATTGATTATAATTTTCAATTGCTATTATACAATAAAATCTGAATATATTAAAGTATTTTGAGTGACAAATATAGATACATTCAATACTCTAGGATTCTCTTCCAATATTACAGTCACTTCAATATGATAATTTTCTCGAAATAAATAAAAATAAGATAATATAGGAATTTGGGATTCTGCAAAATTAAGAATTAATCTTTTTATAATTTGAGATTTATTATTGAAATTAAATTTCAATTTGTTTTTAGATGATTTAAAAAATTTTGTAATCATCAAAAAAAAATATAATAAAAAAAATACAAATTCCTATATCAATAGAAATTTGTTTTTTAATAATGTTTTTAATAATAATTTCAATAATAGAATACATATTTCTTTTAATTGCAAAAAATATTCTATTAAAAGTTATATCTTATCATATTTATATTATAATTTGTGGAATTAAAGTTGGAAAAAAAAGAATGCATATTCTTATCATTATTACACAAAACATGAAAACATTATTTATAATAAATGTTTATTGATTCATAACAAGTAATAATTAAGAAAATGATAAGTTTTATTCAATTCTTGAATACATTCTTTCAACACAAGTGGTTCAATAAAATTGAAATTAATCTGTAAACATTTTAAATAAAAAAATAATCTTCATTAAATATCCTTATTATAAGAAAAATTTGAAATTCTAATTTTGAATGTCCTCCGATTTGTTAACAAAAATATTAAAATTATTATAAATTGAATAAATACAAAAGTCAAACAAGTTCATATGAAAATCATAAAATTCTTCTTGTTTTATGAAGAGATTGTAATTTATCAATACTAAAAAGATCCTTTCATACAAATTGAATATCTTCAAATTGATAGCATATGATCTCAAGAATTCTTCAAAAATGTCATTTGTGATACTCTCATGATTATACTTGATCGACAATATCATTGAAGTCAAAAACATCACAATACAATTAATAGTTATCGTAAAATTCTTATAGTCATAAACTCCCATTTGATAATATTGCTTGGTTCTCAAGATATACAATTAGGCAATAATCATCTCTTCTCCAGAATATTTAGTCCTTCTCAACACATCATTCACAAAATAAAAAAGACCTTAATATGAATATTCTTCAAATATGTCTTCCAAAAATATCATGATCTTTTTCGCATAATATTCTCTTTTATTGTTATTCATATTTATCATTCATTCATATAAATCAAATCATTATTTAAATATTTAATGCATTCAAAATTTATCATGTGATAACTTACATTTGATTAATTCATCGAGCAATTTGAATAATTGGTATATAATTTTCATATAAATACAGATCAGGTAGGAGTATGTATGATTACACACATAAAAAAACAACCAAGCAAAAAGAATCAACAGAATCACAAATATGGAAAATTTTTTTTTAAAAAAATTAATATTATCTGTCAGTTCTGTTGGCAAAATAAAAAAAAATGTAATGGAGTTCTATTCACAAAATGATATTTATACATCTAACAAAATCTCCCATGTATCAAAATTAAAAATAAACTAAAGAATTTTGAATTACTACAAAATAAGTATATGAGATTGATGTATGAGAATGAATAACTCAAGATCATCATCAAAAACTTAAAAAATTAGATTAGGAAAGTGTAAGTAAATTTATTCAAAATCTCATCTTTTTTCATTCCTTATAATATTTTCTAATCAAAATCTTATCATTCTTTATAATTAATTATATAAAGATATTAATAAGAAGGGAACATGTACCTCCTATTTAATAAATATCAATCAGGATAAATTATTATATGTGCAATCTTAATTTAATATAAAATAGCTTTTTAATTATTCTACCTTATCAAAAAATATGTTTGTTTTCAAAATTATCAAATGAATTGATCTATAAGATCTTTAATCACCTCAATCTCAAAAATCAATATTCCTTATCAATTGTTAACAGATATTTAAAAAATATATATGAATACATCACATATGACCCTCAAAAATATACTTTTTATTATAAATAATACAATTAATTATACAAAAATATCAAGTTTATAAAAATATTCATTAATAATAAATATCAAAAAATAGTTAAATTCATAAGTAAATCCAATAAAATAATCAAAAAACAAATATTCTACAAAGAAAATATTCCATAATACAAATATCACACCATACAAAAAAAGATAATCACACTTATCAAAATTGAGGATTTTGGAAAAACATTATATAAAAAATATTAAAATTTTAAATATTATACAAATGTTAACATCTTTAATGAAAAATATAAAATTTTAAATTGTAATTTCACACTTTCATGTAATATTAATATGTGATTATTGATTGGTATAGATAGTTGAATCTCTCACTATCATCACATATGTCAAGATTGTTTCTCAACAATCGATAAATGATCAATATTACAATTCACAATCCAAGTATATAAAAATAATTTGAATTATAATTAAAATAGTATTGTCCAAATCTTCCTGGAATACAAAATCTCTTTAAATATCTATCGTACTTTTTTATCTTCATATATTTCTTTTCTTTCTCTTTATCAAAATATCCTTTTATTATTCTATATCTTTAATTCTTAAATAAATTCATATTTAACCCCTGTTTCACAAATTTAATCTCAAATGTTGAAAAAAATTGATTCTTAAATAAAAAGTATTTACATAATTTTAATTTACAAACAAAATATCTCTTTTTCTCTCCTCTCAAAATTGTAGGCTTCCCATAATAACAAAATAACAGATTTCTTAATCTCTTCAATTGAGTTTAAAAAGTTTCTCTTTTAAATCTTGCAATATATATAATTCATTTATTATTTGAAAATATTTTTACACATTTTGAATAATATATTGAATATTATAATATGAATATCTGTTAATCTATAAATATGAGATTATTTCAAATCCATATTCAAGTAATTCTTTGAATATTATAAAGTTTATTTCAGAGATATTGAATACTTTAAAAGTCATCTGAATATAATATATAAATAAAATACAGCATTTTTATACCTGATAATAAATAATAATAATATTTTGATTGAAATCTTATCTTATTTAAACTATTGACATCTCATCTAGATCTCATGTCCATTATAATTATTAAATTTCTTGTCAATCACATTCTTATACTGTACTTGATCGCTTGTTCTTTTTTGTAAAAGATTTCTATTTTGATTTTTTATTTTCACACCAATTTTTATCATTTATTCTATTCAATCTATCTTACAAGTTCAATTCACAATTATCCAATTCATTTTGATTAATATAATCAATAATCTTATATTTAGATTTAATTAATTGATAAAGATAATATGGTCTTTGATTTCTAATTGCATAAAATATGTTTCTATATTTTAATGCATACTATATAGATTCTTTGAGAAATTTATAATGTTTAATATCACAAATCATTATTTGATTTTGTGTCAATTGGATCTTAAGATATACTTCATCTTTTTTGAGAACAACGTGAACTTGATTTTGATTCCAAATTTAGTCTTTTGACCTCCTATTCACTTTGTAATAGGAATTATTTAAATATTTATTTTTCAAAGATAAATCATATCATTTTATATATTTTATTTGATATTTATGATTATATAAGAAATTATCCAAAATACTCTATTAATTTTTTCTGTACATGCTTATCACCAAATTTACATTTTCATTTCTTACTTTTTAATCTTACATTAATTTTCACCAATTCCAAAATATTAAATTTATCAAATACATAAGTATCATATTGCCTATTGTTATCTAGTATTCTGATATATTTCTTCAAGTATTTCATTATCATTCACATCCATCATGTCATCTAATTAAAAATCTGAATATAATTAATAAATTTCATCCACATGTCAATCAAACTCTTGAAATAATATATCATATTCAATTTATAAATATTGTTATTAAATTGATTCAATAAAATCATCTTTTTATTGATCTTATCACATAGTTTCTTGATCACGAGATATTGATATCATTTTCTAGGCTCAATATTAATACTATTCTTCAATATTCTCTTCACAAAATGATTCATCAGATTTTTCTTATTTGATTTATATAATGCTGAAGATACTAACATCTTAAAATAGTGTTTCTTTATTATACTCTCACATATCAACTCCTCAATCAATTTGCACATATCATTCTCATTATATATATCCATGATCTTTTATAGGATTTGGGTGAAAAAATCACAAAAGAATTCTAATCTTCTCCTCTTTACTATATCCACACCTTTCACAAATAATTTTTTAGAATAAAAATTAGGCATATCGATATGTGGAATTCCAAAATATTTTTCTTTCCCAAAAACATCACAGCGAACAGAACCTTCTTATATGCCATGCTCAAATATAATATGCCATTATCCTTCATCAAATATTCATTTACCTAATCCTTCAAATTATTCATCACTTCCATTGTGATTTTGACTATGTCATCCCAATATTTCTTCTTATCCATCTTTTTATCAAAATATTTTTAATCTCATTCAAAATAGCATTTATAAAGACTATTAAATATAGTGAATCAGTATCCTCATACTTTATCAAAAATCTCAACTCTTATAAATTCTGTCATCAGTTTAATGTTATATCATTCTGCAGCTATTATAACACCCACCAATTCTCTTATAAACAATAGTGATGATTGATCTTCCACCCCTCCATAGAAACTATTCATATTAACTTTGATTGTATTTTGTTTCAAGTTTATATAATCATGTTCAAATTGTAATTTTGTATCTTGAATACTTTTCAATTGATTCAATTTGATCTGTTTCTTTAATTCATTCAATCTCTTCTTCTTCATGCCATACATTTTCATCAAATTTTTAAAGATCAATACATATATTCCATTATTCTCATTATCACCACTCTGTCTCACTGACCATACATATACATTTCTTTTATTAAACTCAAAATTAATCTCATATACTATAAATTATATTTCGATCGATATCTCAAATAATCTTCTCCTAAAATTACGATCTTCTCAGGTGATAAATTATATACCATCATCAAACTCAAATACAATAACACAAAATCCAATTCCGTTACTAGTTGCCCATTCTCCAATCCCTTTTTTAAAAAAAACATATATGCACCTGGATATTTACATTCTTTTATATCTTTATTTTTCATACAATTGATTAATATTCACATTCATTTGTCATCATACTAATCAAATTTTGAACCTTTACACCAATTGCATAACAATATAAATCATATAATGAAACATATAAAACACTTGACTACAACTGATATGAATCGATCACATTTATCTTGATCATCAACTCTTGACATCAACATGTATTTACTATATAATACTTCGTGATTTCATGCATCTCATCTTATGATCATGATTTAAATACCCTTCAAAACTTCATATCCTCATAATAACTTTTCATTTGATCATATGGTAAATTTATCTTGGACTTCAATCCCAACAAATTTAAAAAATACTTGAGTAAATTCTGAGATGATATCAGATATATCTTATAAAATATAATTTGAGTATCTATCATGAGCATCCTGGGTTTCTTAAAATATATACTTTCTACAGTTTCATCTGAATTAATTTTAATCTTTGAATTATTTATATTCAAATTATATATCTTTCTCAATTTTTTCTCCTTGCTCTCATCAAACTTAATATAATTTATTATCATGCTCATCTCCTTCATAACTTTTCTTCCCATATATTTGCAAATTCCTCAAATATATTAAACTTTTCATATATCTTCAAAATAAATGGCCAATTATATTCAATATCATTGAATCCAATTATCATATCTGGATTCAAATAAGATATACAATACGTGAAATCAAAGATCATCAATCTCTGATTTCTTGATACTCACAATATCCATCCCTTATCTTTATTTGATTCCTACATAGTCATACATATTATACACATTGAATCAACTGAATCTGTCCAATGCATTGTACAATATATCATGAAAACTTCATTCTTATTATACTGCTGTCGTGGGCTAACCCAGCAAGTCTGTCGCTAATTCGTAGTATCTTACATAATCCAGATATCTCGCAAATACTCACAAAGAAGATAATACCTCCTATAAAGAACACTTAGGGAAGGCAGAGGTGTGGTGATTGACTTGGCTGAAGGTAAGTGTCTCTTTATTGCATTCTGTTTCTTTGATATATCACTAACTCTTATCTCTATTTTCAATGAAAACTGTTTTTCTAACACATTCAGCTCTGCCTTTTTGGTATACATTGGTAAACTATTTATACTTTTCTAACTAACAATGGGCTATCTACTTTATAATTGACTATACTAACCCTAAGCTTTGCTAAACTTTCCATACTTTTTCAGATACACATAGTTCTCTTATCAGTACCTGAGCCCTATTTATAGTTTCTTACTTTGCAACATTCAATCTTTCATGCCAGACTTTTGGGTTTTTGTATTCTAGATCATTACGTGTAAATTGCATCACCCACATGACCCATAACACTATGCATCAGGAACATCACCCACCCCTTGTTCACTATACATCTCAATATCCCAAGTTATAATCAGCATCTTCTGTTTCTTAGATGAATTTTCACTCAATCTTATCTTATTCAATCTCATACTCACTGTCTTTAGATAATATTATATACTATTATAAACATACATTGAATTCACATAATCCAATTCTATTATATCAGATTAATCTTGTTCTCATATGCCACTTTTTGATAATGAAATATCATGTCATTGGAATACGTCAAATACATACATTTAAATGTTTTCTTTTGATAATAATAATTAAAAAAATACTTCCTCACAAATTATTCAGGCTTCTCACTAAATCCCTTAAAATAATATCTTTTGATTATCTCATGTGCCTCATAAATATCCACATTTATTAATATCTCTTTTACAGTATATTTCTGAATCATGATATTAAAAAACACATGAATCCTGATCATATTGACTCTCAACTTTTTACTATTTCTCATGATACCATGAAATCTCAACACATATCTTTTCATTTCATATTCTGAACCATCCTCAATATTAATTTGCAAAAAATCAAAACCATTCGAATAATCCTTAAAAATAATAAAATTGTCACATTCAGGAAAATTATCCATAATTACAAAAATTAAATTCCATCCAGTATCCCAACAAGATACCAGGTGAAATTATTTATTTAATAAAATATAATATCAAAATTTAAATTCATGATGATTTTTAAAATATTAAAACATAATAAAACTTACTAACTATTATTAATCTCTTCAATATCATAATCCAAATATAATTTCAGCATCAATTTTTCATACTTATTGTATACACTAATCAAATAATCTTCTTGACCCCTATTAGATTCATGATTATATTTCATGCAATGACTAATTATCACATTAGCCCTAGGTTTCAAAAATATCATCTTGTTCACAAAAAACAGAAATGAGATCTTCCTTTTATAATCTTCCAAGTATTTAACCAAATCATCTTTATTTATCATCAATTGAGTAAATACAATTATATCCAGATAAGTTTGATTGAGAACAATATAATATATGATTTTATTATCTTCAATTCTGGCATCAATTTTTCATATGCTACTAAGATCACATGTTGAAAAAAAAAATAAAAAATTTTCAGGATCATGAAGGAATATACTGAATTTCCTAACCAATTGCAAAGATATTTTCTTCAGAAAATAAACCTTCTTTCTCTCAGATTCGAGTTGATACTTCAATTTATTAGCATAAGTCATTTTCTCAAATTCAATCGCATCTGTTAAAATAATAATTTCAGGATTTTTCTCCTTCTTTAATTAATAAATATATTGTAAAATCAAAGTTGTCATCTTATTAACAAAAAGATAAATTAAAAATCAAAAAATGATCTCAATAAATAAAAATTTTTCTAAAAATAAAAGTTTCATCATCTTTTTAATATTTATCATTATATATTTATGCAAATCATGTTCTATCCAGTACTTATATACATGCAAGTACCAGATGTAACTTCATTTATTCAAATAAAATAATAATAATAATTTTAGAATACAATCAATTATTCAATTTTCATCTCATCCTCTGTACTATTTGGTTTTGATTTTTTCTTTTTCCATTAATATCCTCTTATTCTATGCTTGTGTCATCATTACCCCCTTACACAATTTCCTCTATAACCACACATCTCTCTTACTTCTTTTTATTAATTCTTAAAATCATTTTTCTAATATTACTGAATTTTTTAATCAACAATGGAGTTAACTGATCTTTCATGCTCACTATATCACTCAACTAATAAATTTCTAATCTTTATTATTTTCAGGTTCTAATTGATCTGAAATCAAATATTTCACATATGCATAATATATCGTACATTGATAAAGATGATTCATACCATCAAAATTAGAAAAATATTCATGTTTAAATATCCAATAAAGATTGTCTTTAGATAATTTGATACCTATTTTCTCCCTAACCTCTCGAATCACGCACATTAAATAACCTTGCCATTCTCATATCATCTATCCAAAACTTAAAAATATTCAAAAAAATCCTTATACACATTATTCCAATGACTCAATTATATCTTTTTATTATCATCAATGAGTAACACAATTGAAAATTTCTTTGAATTCACCTTATAAATTTCAATTTCTTGTTTCTTATTTGTCATCTGCATAAAATTAAATTTGAACACACTGCTCACTTCATTTGTATCACTAAATTTTCTATCAATAATGAGTGCAAATACTTGAACATATCTCAAAAACAGATTACAGTTTCTTCAAAAATCAAATATTTCTCCATTTTAAAGTTATGTAAACAATGCTCTATCTGATGCTAAAAAAAGAATACTAAATAGAGTTTATTATATGGATAATATCTTCTTTTATCATATTATTTATGGAAATTGAACCTATTTTATAACTACCCTTGATCTTAATACCATCAAGTCATGTTATATTCTACAGTTCAAATATCTGATATTCAAATTCTTCCCTTTCCTTTTATTCAATATCTGAAATATCAAAATATCAAAATAAACAATCATTATTACATCAATCCCATACTTAATACTTATATGGTTATCATTATATAAGTTTGTATCATCTTTTTTATAATAAGGGAAATGTTGGCTATTCACTACAGTTTATCTCACAAGGAAGTCCTATGGCAATATATCTTCATCAACATAATACTCCAGGATACTTAGTGATTAATAAATTACTCACCTTATTCATCTTGCCCCACCTTACATCCCAACTAGTGCTGTTACACTGAATGGATTTCCACATTCTTCTCTTGCTATCACACAAACAATAATATCAAATACATGATTAACATCTCTTCTGATATGGACCTATCAAACCTTGTCTAATTAAATATCTTCGTACCTTATCATATTTCTCAGATGCATATGCAAAAATTTCTTTTAAATTCAAAAATATAAAAGGATCAATTTTTTTTCTATAATACAAATACTTGTCCTTTGATATACATATTCTATCTTTCACTTTATACTTATCATTGACTTTATAATATTAATATTTTGCTCATATGTTATCACATTATGATATCAATTGAATTCTTCATTTATTCATTACCACATTGAAATCTCAAAAAATAAAGTTTTGAATGACAACCAAATTATCCTGATTAACCTTTGGATAGCCATATGATATATCATAAAATTCATTTATATCTTTTATAATAATGTCATTATCAATTAATATAAATATGTATAATTTGTAATCCTTCTTCTTATTATAATCCTAAAATATATTGATATCCTCAAATGTGTAATCTGTAAGTAGTTTAAATCTCAAATTAATTAAATTGATATTTATAATTTTTGTACTTATGCACTCAATGCTCTATTCAGTATTTCCATATATATGAAGATATCAAATAGAGCTTCTTTTATTTAATCAAATTACAAATAAATAATTATTTTTCTTCTTTCATATAGTTATAAGAGTTAATACAATTAATTTCAAAATCTAATGCATTGAATGAATTCAAAAAAATCTTCTTATGATATTTGTAAAAATCATTGGTTTCTTTAAGCAGAAAAGAATTCACCTTATCATCAGTTGAAAATAAAATCTTGATAGATCCATATATCTTTTTCTTTACAAGAATAAATGCTTTCCAGGTATTAATAAATTGGTTTCTTTCTTCTACACTCTTGAAACGTTTTCTTATCACAGTTTCTTTAACATAATTATTGAGTTTATATAAAGCATTATATTTATTTATCAATTCACGATAATCAATTTTTTTAATTTTTTTTGTAATATCTTTTTTAGATATAGGTTTACTTTTTCTTTTTTTTAATGATATTTGAATATTTATCAAGTGATAATGAGAAG
The DNA here is from genome assembly GCA_910592055.1 of Acaulospora colombiana. Classification (NCBI taxonomy): domain Eukaryota; kingdom Fungi; phylum Glomeromycota; class Glomeromycetes; order Diversisporales; family Acaulosporaceae; genus Acaulospora; species Acaulospora colombiana. The sequence goes on from CAJVPT010003616.1 coordinate 12,925, forward strand.
ACATTCAAATATGAAAACAAAGTACACTTATATATATAAATTTTTACTTCTTATTTATTTAATAATATAATAATACATCAATGAAATTATTTCACAAAAAACATAAAATCTCAATCAAAATCTCTTTTTTAATCATTATCAATATTTCATCTAATCTTGACATTATAATATATAATATATCAAGATCTATATATTTATTTATAATACTTATATATAATCTTTCCATTTTTCTTATTCTTGTTAAACATCTTTTCAGATTCCAACTCCTCATATTTCTCATACTTGAACTATTCACAATTGAAAACATGTGAATATTCTTGGCATGATCTAAATATTTATATCTAAAAAATTGAATATATGGAATTTTTAAATTTTTCTTTTTATTCTAATCAATTGTCAGATACACAACACTTGTAGCCAAATCAATTCATTTATCAGGTATCTCTTGATGTTATACAGTATACTCATTAATATATTTATAACTATATTTATTCTTTGGTTTTTTTCTAAAATGTGTATAAGACTTGATTTCATTCATAGCTTTGGTCACTCACAACTATCAAATACTTCCTTATATAATTATTATATTATAATAATTCTCAGATTTTCATAACATAAATTTTTAAAATCAATTATAAAAGATGTTTTTTATTATGAATAACAAATCAAAATCTCAAAGATGCCCAAAACTGACATTCTCAAAATCTCAAAAAAAACTAATCTTTACAACAAATCTTCAAAGAAAATAAAAAAAATTTTCAAATGATCTTGAAAAAAATGAAATGAAATCTCTCAAAAAGAAAACATTGAACTCAAGAAAAATATCAAACAACTCAAAAATTTAATCTCATATGCTAAAGGTTACTATAATCTCTCTTGGTTATTCATAAAAGATATATATAATATTATAAAGAAAATTAAAAAAGATGACAAAAAATCCATAACATCAATTACCCAACAATCCACTCTCCTTGAAATTAATGAACAAATATCAAACGCATTTACTACAACTCAAGATATTTCTCAAATATTCATCAATAAATTGTCTCAAATATCTGTCGAAACATTTTTTAAAAATTCTCTCAAAGACAATATTAATAATTTCTTAAATAATATAATTATAAATAATAAATATTCTAATATATTCAATATCTTATAAATCTATCAAAAATAATATTTTATATTGTTTACTTAATCTGTAAATTCACTTAGATTCTGGTCTTGGACCATGACATTTCAAAGGATTTCTCATATATATTTGACCATAATTCAAATAATTAAAACATATTGGTAATTCATCACAATCAATTCTTTTATTTTTATATTTATCACAAGCCATCATGACATTTTTTCATTTATGTGATGATATTTTTTATTTGATATATAAAATTATCAAACATATTTATAATAAATTCATAATATATTTCAAAATAATTAAAAAGAATATTTTCAAGAAATTTGCAATTGATTAAATATCTTTGATAAATCATCTTCATCTTTTATATGATTCTTGCATACAAATCATTTACTTCATTATAAGTGCAATCCAGAGTTTTCAAAAATATATCATTCAATTGTCTCAATGTAACATAAAACTCATGATGTCGAAATTGATACTTGCCACCTTTATATTTATAATTTCTCCCCTTACTATGAACAATAAATCCAGATTTTGCTCAATTTAAAAATATCTTATAATTGCTATGTTCTAATACCTTGCAATCACAAATTCAATAAATTTCATATACAATTCAATCAAATTTTATAATTCTTGAATATCATTGTGTGCACATAAGATTTGATCTCATAAATTGAAATCTCAATTCTATCATCTCGAGCATTAATAATTATAATATCCAAATATGAATCTTTGAATTTAAATTTTTTTAAAAAATATGTTTCATACATCTTCTCAGATAGTATAATACACAACTGATAAAAAATATATTGATCATTATATT
>CAJVPT010003617.1:0-14883 GCA_910592055.1 Acaulospora colombiana
ATCTTAAAAACCCGTTTAATAAAGTCTACTGGGCGAAAGTTACCCTTTAAAAAAAAAAAAAAAAAAAAAAAAAAAAACTATAAGATTAAAAATATCAGATCAATTGTGTTACTGGAAAAAACAAGACTTTGCTTTACCAAAATAATAAATAAATGCTTAATAACTATCTTTACAAAGTATAATATCTTGTAAGGCAACTCTTTTTCTGCTGATTCTCGGATCACATACAAAAAAGATGTTCACAAGAAGTTTTATACTTCTATACTAATAAAGTCTTATCATTTTCGTTAAACCAGTTCATAGAGTTGTTTCTTATAACTCTTTCACCTTTCCCCTCTTTCTTGTTTACAATTTCCTTTGAATAAACTGGACTCTTGTGGCCTGTAAAGTCCAGCTCCTACCTTTATTACCCATGCCAAGAAAGTTTCTAAAGGGAGAAGGACCAATACTGAAGTACTCCTTACCTTTCAGCTATGGTGGAGAGAACAGAGGTTTCTGTCTTTAGTCAAAGAACCCATCTTTTTTCCCTTTGACTGTTGTTCCTACGGCCTCTCAGAGCTACCTTTTTCACAGCTTTCTGAAGAATTTTGGTTACCCAGTTTGATCCTGAAATTTCAGATAGCATGGATCTCACCAACTCTGATTGGCTAGCAAAACACGTTGAACAAGATTGATAAACAAGCTCCTATTGGCCACCTAATGTGTCCGAATATATTTTTTCAGCTCCATAAAAACTTGGGGTCCACCATAAGTCATTACCCAATTCGCGGATAGATATAGAACATGCTCTCTTCTACATCAATCAAATTCAGATAAAAGAGTTCATCCAATCATGGAAAAGGTTACAAGATATTTCAATCGTTTTTGGCATTGAAGTCACCTACCCTTGGCAGCTAAGTAGGTTCTCGTAGCTCTAACAAATAGGTAAAGATCTGCTTTCTTTTAAATAAAAATAAACAAAGTGGACAGGAAGTTTTTTCCAGCTGGCAGGTTTTTTGTTCTTGATCTATAGTTTATGGGAGAACCATAAACTGAAGAACAACACCAAGAATTCCAACACGACTTTCCCTCCAATATGGCCTTCTATGGTCGCTAGTGGTACCCACCAATCTTACTCCTAGTGAGAGTACTCGAATAGAAACATTTGTTAGACTGGTAGACCCCCTAAAGACTTAGCCTGACTTTGGAAGATTTGTGCCTTCTTAAATAAGTAGCATATGCTTGAAGTTGGTATTATTTTTAGAACTAGGTCGACAACCCCTCCACAGGTTTCAAGGTATCCTCCTAGCTGTAGGTCCCACCCGGTTCTTTGAATGAGTAATCCCCTAGGCAAAACATGGAGTTCTGAAACCATTCCCCGCCCCCCTCAAGAAAGACAACCCCTCCCTCTCTCCCTTTTGAAGATTTGGACATTGCACTTCAGCAAATAATTTGTAGACATTGGCTCTTTTCACAGTGAAATTCTCAGTGGATGGTCGATAGAAGAGAAAATTTTTAGATTATCACCGGACGGCTCCTTTTTTTTGGGGGGGTTACACTTCTTTAGTAACAACTATAAGGAATACATTCATTAGCTCAGCCCAGGCAAGTTAATTCCCTATATGGAAGGCAACAGACCATGGAGATCCTCATAGAAGATCTGTATCGGGAGGAATCTTTGTATACAAAATTTTAACATACATGCTAGTATCGTTACTAATTTGTAGTTAGCTCTAAAGTAGATAATACATATGTAATATCGAGTTTAAAGTTAATAAAAGCCAACCGAAGGTTGAGCCGATTTAAAAAAAAAAAAATAATAATATCTTGTAAGGACCAAACTTTGCCAGTCTATAGGAAAAGAGTACTGTCAAACTTATCTAATTTCTGAACAATATATGTAAAGATGCTAGACAAAAAAAAAAAAACTATAGGTTCTCTTTCAAGATATAGCTAAAGTCTATGATACAATTGATTTTAAATATTGGAAAAAACAATGTTAAGAATTTAAATTCCATTAGTAATAAGACAACTACTTATCAATCTTTATAAAAAATAGAAAATATCATACTATTCTCTCTATTAAACTTTCTGATCTATTTATAACAAAGGATAGTATTGATCAAAAAGAGACAATATCTCTTCAACTTTATCAAATTTTTTATGATTTATTGTTCTGTAAAATTCAAAATAAATAGAATTATAGATATACTATAGAATAAAAATGGATACCTAACTTCCAGACATCAAAAATAAAGAAGAAACTATTTATTAGACAACTGGTTATTGCATATATGGATAACACAACCTGAATAACTAGATTTAAGCAAGACATGGAAAACATTTTGAAAGAGACTGGAAAATTTTATATAGCAAATGATTTATAGATTAATAGCAAAAAGTTAATTTTGTTTACAATAAATTGGAATAAGCTGAAAACTGAAATAGTTCATACTGATACTAACAAGATATAAATCAAAAAAATTAGCAAAGAAGATTAGGGACAACTCCTGGAAGTTTGGTTTGGAAGAAGACACAATAATAAGAATACAATTAACTTGCTAAATGCTGAAATTAGATCTACTGTATAAATTTAGCAATTAGTAAAAAAACTATAACTGAGATATATATCAGATATATTATCAATAAAGTTTTAATTCCTGAATAAAATATTATACATAGTACACACATATTAGGAAAAAATATATAATAAGCTTATAGCAATATATAGAAAAACTTTCAAAAACAAAACCCTTATTTATAGTACAATACTAAATAGTTGTATTCATAATAAGAAATTATTAGATCTCAAAAGTATATGAAAAATCCAACTTGAAAGTTATATAACCTCTCTCTTCTGTCAGCTGAACAATAAAAAAAAATCCAGAAATAGCAACAATTATTTGTCTCAAATAGAGTTAAAATATCGAGAATCTAGAAATATCTTGAAACATTTAACAAAAGCTACTTTCTTTGAAAAAGATCACTTTTCTATTACCACTCTGACCCTGGCCAACATTATTCAAATTATATATTAATGTTGAAGATAGAAAGATCTTTTCTAAGTCAAGAATGGTTTACTTTCTATTAAATTAATTTTCAAGAAATGTAACTATAAAAAAGTTATAGTATTTCTTAAGAAATACAATATTGTAATAAAAATAGTCTCTAATATAATTGGATGGTTATTTTTAATTATTATCTTCATTCTATTTCTATTTTTATCTGTTTATTTATAATTATTTCTTTGATATTCTTGGATATTCTTATTAATACTTAATTAGCATAGATCACTTTATCAAATATAGTACGTAATATAATTTATCATAGATCAGGCAGCCCAAGAGACCTAGGAGGTTCAGGAGACCCAAGTGACCCATTTTTACAAGTATATAAACAGTCATAATTTGTTCAAAAGTAGAATAAGTTTGTAGATAACTTTATTTTGATTTATTGAAGATTGAATATCTTCTTTTGATTTTAGAACTAAAGGAATTGTTTTAGTTTTTTAATTTATTAATAAACTTAGATTTTAAATGAACCATATTTCTTGTGAAATACTGTGTAACACTGTTTAAAGGATTCTTGATGAATCTATTCTGGAATACTTCTTTAATTATTATAAATTACTTCTTTAATCCTTTTTTGGGGGAATTGTTCTTTTAAAAACAATTTCATTTGAACACATTGATCAAATATAAATTTGATCACATTTTGATAATGATGATAGGATCCTACTTTCCAAAAAGGATATTTGACAGAATCTTGCTCTTCAAAAAGGACATTGAGATAGGATTAATCTTTCTTGAAAAAACAATTAAATAAATAATAACTTTGATAACTGGATTTCAAAACTATCACCAGATTTTGTAACTACTTATCTTGAATACTCTCTTGAAACTTTATCTTCTTCTTCTCCAATCTACTCTTTGAATACTTAAAATCACAACCAATATAGTACAATTCATTTTTCTTCACTGACTTATAATTTAGCAATAGATAATATTTTTCAGGATCCTTAGAATCAAGTAGATCATCTTTATAACTTGAGTCAACCTTGAAATAGATATCCCCCACAAGGTCAGGATAATGATGAGGAAAGTAATGGATAGAAGGAGTGCAATGAGAACTATCAGGATAACAGAAAGGATGAATAGTAATCACTACCACATAGAAATAGGTCAGGCCAAAGACAAAGGAATGAGTAAAGGGAGGAGCGACAAAATCAATCTATCTATGATTATGAGCAAAATAATAATCAAAATTTTATCAATATACTATAACAACTTTCTGAATTAATTGCTGGAATAAATGTACCAAGGAATAACAACAAAAGAAAAACAAAACTAGTGAACATATTAATCTTCAAAGAAGGGGAACAGGATTCTCTTACTTGGCTTAATGAATTTGATGAAGGATATAAGGCAAATTGCATCAGTGAACAGTACAAATTTAAAATAATTCCCTCTTATCTCAAAGAAATTACACACATGTGGTAGTCTTTTATGGATAATCAAATTGATTATTAAAACAATACAATACATTCAGCTGAATCTTTTGAGCATCAATTCTATGTAACTTGATGTACTACTCATTACAAATCAAGATGAATGAATTAAGGTAGTGAATCAGAAAAAACTGTGGATAAATATCTAAATGCAATAATGTTTCTTTACAAGTGTATTGATCCTAACAACAACTACCCTCTTGAGGATAAAATCAGACAATTCATTAATAGATTAAGGGATATATTAAGAGAATCAGTTGAAATTTCTTGCCCTCTTAATATGGCTAAAGCTATTAACTATACTTATACTGCTGAATCAACCTACTCTAGAAATTCTACTTGAGGATCTATTCTTTAAAACAATCAGGATATTGATTAACTCAAAAACATTAAAACAATAATTACTCAGCTCTCTCAAGGATTTCAACAATTGATCACTTCAACTAATAGGAGAATAAAATAAAAATAGCAATATCAATAGCAATAATAAAGAAGAAAATCAAAAGAAAACTCATACTTGCAACAATTGTGGAAAAGTTGGACACTTGCAATGTGACAGTAGGTCATACTGCAATAACAATAATGGCAACAATGGAAACAATAGCAATAACTTTAGGAGGTCCTATAATAATAATAATAATAATAATAGGAATCAGTTTAATAATAACAATAATGAAAAAATATGTTTTATTTGTAATCAACTTGGACACTTGGCCAACCAATGTTCTCAAAGAAATATCAATAATTTAATGAATTGAAATAGATCTAACAGCAACCAATCATCTTCCAATAACCAATTCAACAACTGCAATCAATGGCTTAATCTTTTTATGCAGGATTTTGCTGAAGCAGTAGATCTTATGAACTGACATTTAAAAGATTAAGGGGATTTAAGGAGGGTTAGGAATCCTTTATATTTTCAAATCCCTTTATGTCAATATTTTCTCTACTTGAACAAACTGAACAAACCAACCCAAAAGCTGTAGAAGCATTGTATTGTAATGCAAAAATTGACAACTATTCCATTTATTTAATTATTGATATTGGGTTGACAAGCAGTGTTATTTCTAAGCCATTTTTGAACTCTTTGGAATACACTATTCATAAACTATCTTCTATCAATCTTGTGAATATAAATGGAGGAAAAAAATGATTATTGGGCAAGGTAAAGGATTTTCTCATCATTATCAAGAAAAATATTATACCTGTCACTATAGATATATCTGAATCAACTCAATATACAATCATTGTGGGAAATGACTGAATTACAAAAATCAAGGCTATTATCAACTATAACCATCAAATTATAAACTTGAATTATTTGGGCAAAAATATCTAATACAAAGTCAAATATTGAAAAAAATCAAAATTTAATAATAATGGAAGGATCATAGAAATTGAACCTTTGGATAAGGGAAAAAAAAAGGAAATCTATAATTCAACTGATAAATTGGAATATAAGGAAAAAAAAAAAACTTTAAATAAGAATCAAACTTATTGAGCACTCTTGGGAAACTTTAATAAACAACCACTGGTGGAAATTTATAAGTCAACGGTCACTATTGGATAGCATAAGAAACCAATAACTTATATACAGGAACTTGAAGCCATGCAACAATCACTCTTGACTTCTAAACCACTGTAAAAGGAATAGAAAGAACTAAAAACAATTTATTGATATGATTATTACTTGAAACAGGAATCTGATATTTGTATCACTTGTCAACTCAAAGTCAAAAATTGGAAACTTATTCAATACTTGAATATGGATCACAAAAAGAAGTTGGACAAGTCATCTAATTAATCCAGGAACAACAAAATCAATTCAACCATTTGATATAACAATATTAAGATATGATTGCAACTGATGACTCACCTGCTGGATATACTGACTTGATTACCCATCACATTATTATTGAAAATACTCTGCCAATTAAATAGTGACCTTAAAGGATATCTCCTATTGAATATGAATTTGTGAAAAAATAAATTGAATGCATGTTGGCTCAAGGGATTATTAAACTATTTTATAGCTCTTGGACTTCTTCAATTGTATTGGTTAAAAAAAAATGGTTAAATAAAATTCTGTGTTAATTACCGGAAGCTCAACAAATTCACCAAAAAGGATGCTTATTCACTACCTAGAATTGATGAAATTATTGACTTGTTAGAAAAGATCAAATGGTTTATTTCTTTGAATATGACTAATAAATATTGGCAAGTTGAAATGAATCTAGTAAATAAGGAAAAAACTGCTTTTATTATCAAACAAAGGACTTTTGAATTCAATGTTATGCCTTTTGGATTAACTAATATACCAGTCACTTTTCAATGACTCATGAATCACATTTTCTATGATATCAAAGAAAAATATGTATTGGTATATTTGGATAACATTAATATATACTCTACAACATTTGAGAAGCACTTACAATATCTAAAAAAAGTTTTTGAAAGGTTTGAGCAAATCAATCTCAAGCTCAACTTGGAAAAATACCATTTTTACAAAAAGGAACTCGTATTTTTGGGATATATATTCAATCAGCATGGAATTTAACCAGATTCAATCAAAGTGAAAAAGGAGAAAAACTTTGCCAAACCAACCAATACACTTAACTGAAAGAATTTATTGAATTAGTATTTTATTACCACTGTTTCATACCAAGTTTTGTCACCATTGCTAAAGCAATGAACAAGCTTTGAAGAAAAATACTTTATATCTTTGAAATGAAAAATATCAATCAACATTTAAGAAACTTAAGAAAAAATCAATTACTGTACCAATCTTGACTTACTCAGATTTCTTCAAGCCTTTTCTTTTGTATACTAATGCTTTTTACAAAGGATACGAAGCTGTTTTAGCTCAATTGGATAAACAAGAAAATGAACATGTGATAATCTATGCAAGCTGAAATCTTGTTGGACCTGAACTTAATTACTCTACCATTGAAATTGAATATTTTGCTATTGTCTGAACCATGAAATACTTTCATCCTTACATCTATCTTTAGGAATTTACTCTTATTACTGACTACTCAACTCTTCAATGGATAATTAATAATCCCACTCCAAACAAAAGAACAACACAATAAATATTTACTATTATAGATTACTCTTCAAAATTCAATATCAGAAAGGCAGAAAGCATCAAAATGCCAATACATTATTAAGACTCTCTTCAACTTCAATACCTTAGTTATGGATTTGGAAACCTATCAGTAACTATACATCTATTTTTCTACTGAAAAACTATCTATGGACTTAATGGCGAAGAAAATAATCTCTTTCAAAAAACAAACGATATATTATCTTACCCAATACTACACACTATTCTAACATAATATTAAAAATCCAATGGAATTACCCAAAGTTATTAAGGCAACTGAATTGGAATCAATTCTATACAACCTTTATAGAAACATTTTTATTGGATATTTTGAAATTAAAGCAATCTATAATCAAGCAAAGAGTCAATATTATTGATCTAATCAGTACAAAACTATTGCTGAATATATCAAAAGTTATGATATTTGTCAATAACAAGGAGTCCCTATATCATATAAGGAACTTCACTCGATACCTATTGAACAACTTTTTAATTATATAGGAATTGACATCATTGAACATTTATCAATAACTTCTCAAGGCAACTGATATATTGTTGTAGTTATTGAATATTTTATCAAGTGGTCTGAAGCAAAAGCTCTCAAGGATACTAAAGTCATCACTATTGTAAAATTCATATATAAGAATATTATATATTGATATAGGTGCTCTCAAGTTCTCCTATCTGATTAAGGAACACCATTTGTTAATAAGTTAGTAAATTCTTTATGCAAATTAATGACTATTCACTATTGACTCTCAGCTATTTACCATCCACAAACCAATAGATTAATTGAATGATTTAATAAAACTCTCTGTAACACTTTAGCTAAATTTATTAGTAATTATAGTAACACATGAAATACTTTTTTGAACTTAGCACTATTTGTCTATCACTCTATTCAAAATAATACTATTAAATATTCACTATTTAAGTTACTTTATAGCTGTGAAGCAAGGTTACCTATTAATTTTTAGGATAACAAATAGGAATCTAATAATATATTGAATCAACAACTACAGTGACATATTAAATTTATTACTAGTAATCTTAGTAATCTAAGGTTTAACATATAATAAAATATTAAAAAAGCATTAAAAAAATAAAAACAATATTATGATCAGGAAATCAAAGTTTAAAAATTCAATATAAGAGACAAAGTTTTATTACATTAATCAGTAAAAGCAAAGATATATAGTGATAAATTTAAGAAAAAATAGACAGGACCATATTATATTCACAATATCATTGCACCAGGAGTATACAAATTAAGAAACATGAAAGACAAAGTACTCAAAAGGATAGTGAATACTGATCGATTGAAAAGATATTATGAATGATCAATTTGAAAACCAAGTATTATTATATGGTTACAGGATATTATATATTATAGAAAAAACAAAAATATTATTAGTATTAATTATTATATTTATTTATATTTATACTAAGTGACTTATTGAATTCATATATATAGTTATAGATAACCTTGGTTTCCTGAAAATATGAAAAATCTATAACATATATCTTCAAGCTAATCAGCTACATAGCACTAAGCACAAGATAATGTTTGAGGCTATAGTATTCAAAAAATTACTTATTTTAATTATTTCTTTTTTATTATATCATATTTTATTTAATTATAGTTTCTCTTACCTTAGTTTATTAATTTATTTTCTTTGAATATAACAATATAATTGAATAGTCATAACAATTATGTGTGAGTATTAGGGCACATAATACCTATTAGGAGTAAAAAATGCAAACATGATATAAGGGCCCTCAAAGTATCATTTCATATCATAAGTTACTGATCCATAAAGCATCACAATGATAATAAAATATTTCAGTATCAAGTGATAAAAGGAATTTTTATTAAAAAACAAATAGCAAAATTAATTATTTGATTTCTCTTTCTGGGAAGGCATATCATTTGAAACTTGAGAAGGATTAGGATCATAAGTTGGTCTTTAATCCATATACTATATAAGAATTGTACAGTTGGAGAAATATTTCAGGAAGAAGGATTGATTAAACTTATCTGCAACTTACTAATAGCTCTGGAGAAAGGTGAATTTGGAAAAAAATTTACTTGAACTAGTTGGACCCGTAGTTCTTCTATATAGAGACAAAGTGCTTGAATTTCTAAGCATATTGCCAACTGTTGAAGAAGCTCTAAAGCCAACCATTTTGAGTTTACTTGGAGAAGTGAAGTTATTTGTTGTCAATATTGGACCATAGCTTCTTGATCACGAAAATAAAGACATCGCAAGATATCTTTCTGAGCTCTAAATTACTTATGAAGTATGAAAAGTTTAGTCTGAAATGAGATCAATTCTTTTTTATATTCTGAACAATGATAGCAAAGTAAAGTCCAACCAAGGAATTTTATTTTTTCTTGCACCAATATTATATAATTGACTACTGAATTAGGATGTTCAATAGCATATTCAAGTCTGTTAACATGAGAATTTTCAAGAAAATTGAGATATAAAATATGGAAATTAGTAATGAACCATTTATTAAACCTATCTATTTAATGTTGAACAAGAATTGATGATCAGTTGGACAAGCTATTATATCAAACCAAATTGAAATGGATTGATCATCAATGGTGCAATTTTAAAATATATTTAAGAAATGTTTATATAGAAAAATTCCTATAAAAATGTTCAAACTCAGCCACCAACAATCAGCTACAAGGAAACTAGATTTACTTAAAATAGATATATTATCCATTTTGTATGAAACTTCAAACTGATATAAACCTCTATATAATTCTATCACCCTAGTAAAGGGTAGTAATAAAAATACTTTTCTATAAATTAAATAATATATGTAACAATCTAATCATATAGCCATTCTAATCAATTTATATTATTTGGGAGAACTATTGAATACCATTCAAGATTCCAAACAATTGTAGCAATAGTATCTTCAGGAAAATCCACTTCAAAATTCTCACTACTATTATTGTATAACTAGGTGCATATATGAAATCTTTCAAGACAATTCAAATCAAATTTAATGAACAAAGTTCTTGTCCACGAACTATCTATTTGGAATAACTAATAAAATCTATCAAAATTATTTTATTTCCTATATAAGGAAACTTGACTCAAAGAACTTTGCCTTTTAAGAAGGAAAAGTATAATAAAAATAGTCTCTAATACTATTTATTAGTTATTTTTAGTTATAATTTTCATTCTATTTTTATTTTTATCTGTTTATTTATAATTATTTATTTTATATTCTTTAATATTCTTATTGATACTTAATTAGCATAGATCACTTTATCAAATATAGCATGTAACATAATTTATTATAGATCAGGCAGCCCAGGAGACCCAGGAGACTTAAGAGGCTCAAGTGATCCAAGTGGCCTATTTTTACAAATATATAAGCAGTCATAATTCACTCAAAAGTAGGATAAGTTTATAGATAACTTTATTTTGATTTCTTGAAGATTGGATATCTTTTTTTGATTTTAGGACTAATGGAATTGTTCTAGTTTTTTTTATTTATTAATAAACTTGAATTTTGAGTGAACCATATTTCTTGTAAAATACTATGTAATTTATTTAAAGAATTTTTGATAAATCTATTCTTGAATACTTCTTTAATTATTATAAACCACTTCTTTAATCCTTTTTGAGAGAAATTGTCTTTTTAAAAGCAATTTCACTTAGACATATTGATCAAATATAAATTTGATCATAATATAATATTTTTGGATCAATTAATTAACTCAACTATAAGAACAATTAAAAAATAGAGAGCAGTTCAAATATTTTTTGAAAACAGAAAAGGTCATATTTCTAAATAGTATAAATAAGTTGTTTCTTAAATCACAGAAAAACAGAACTTGTTCAAAAACTTACTCAGAAATTTGAAATAGTATAATTATGAAATCTGAACAGAACAATTGTTGAATACATTAAACAAAAAAAAGATTTACTAGAAAATTACTATCAATCTATTAAGAGATATAATAGAAAAAGTCAAGAAGGCTCAAGAAAATATAATCTTTACCCTATACTAGCTCAGTTATAATCATATTGATAATTCAATCCTATATTATCCAGATCTATCTAAGCAAATAACAATAGTCTCATCTTCATAAACATATCTCCTGTTTCAACTCAACAAGTCTAAAAGTATATGGATAAAAAAATCATTACTGCTTTCTAACAATTCAACAAATTGAATATTCAACAACTCAAAATAACACAGACCTGATATTAGGAATATAGCAATAACATATAAAAAAATAGTGATAGAGAACTAGTATATTTCATTAATAAAGCAGGCCATTTACTCAAAAGAATATTTAGAAAACTTATTAATACTTTTAGATTTAATCAAAACAAAGGACATAAAAACTTTACTTTCTATACTAACAAGTTTTTTAAGAAAGAAACAGAAGATATTGAAACAAAGTATTAGATAGGTTTCATTTGGATTCAAACTCAACATCAATCAATTTACAGTAGAAGAACTGCTATGGCCTTTGGTAGCAAAAGTAGAAATACTAGTAATATTAATAGTACTCTACATTCTATCTCAAGATACTAATGTTACTATTTTTATAGACTGCAATGTAACTATTAGAATATGTAATACCATATGGTCACAACTACTTATATTATTTAGAAAATAGATCAAAATGGCTAACTGGTCACTTTAAAAAAGAATCAAAAATCTAGTTAAAAAAAAAACCTTTCCTTAATACTGGAAAAGTCTATGTATATAAAGAAAATTATTTAAACAATATGGTAGATATACTAGCAAAATTAGTTAGAAAAGAAAATCTAATAGAATGACAATATACATCAGAAATGAATATAGTTTTTTCTATAGCTACATAGTATAGCAGATTAATTAGTGAGTCTATTGTTAATGATTAAAAGCTTACGTAACCTGCAGATAAAAGAGTTTGTCCTTCTATTATATACACACAAAAACAAATACAAGGCAGAGGCATAAAAAGATTTAAGTAAGTCTCAAGGTAGTTTTCCCTAAAATCTCTTATAACTTCACTGTTATAACAATCTATTCAAAAGATTTATCATAAGATTCATCATTTTATTAGGTTATTGGAAGAAGTTATATTTATATATTTTTATATATAGGGCTATTACATAATTATTATAACTATTCTAGTATTATGTTATATATAAATTACTTCATGATTAGTCAATTACTATTATCTCAACTCATAGTTTTTTACCTTTTTGATATGAATAGATTGTTTGTAAATTCTTATATCTTGTATAAAATATGACAATAGTTGGCAATTGATTGTTTAATATAAGTTTCAGTTATATCATAATTGTTAGTCACATAACTATAGCAAAAATTTTAAACTTGGTTTGACTTCTTTGACCTTTAATAATAGAAAAACCTGGTCATTGAAATTGATATTTAAGAGTTCATTAAAAGATGAAATCAAAGAAAGATTGACCTTAACTAAAATAATTAAAGATGAATTCAAAATAAATGAAATAAAAGAAAACCAAGATAAACTGAATAGTCTTTTGAAGTCAATTTAATATATATTATATATTGTATACATTCTTTAAGAATAACAAAAACAAAAGCTTTTTGGTAAATCTTACTTACAATGAGCTTCCTATATTATAGTACTCAAAAAGTAAAATCAGAAGTTTATAAAACAACTATTTCTATTAGATGTGAAACTTATGAAGAAATAACTGATCATACATCAGAAAATTTTTTTTATGGAGAACTTCAGAGATCTCTACTTGTTAAAAATTTTCGAAAATTTGTAAAACAAAAATAATTTCATTAATTTTAATAATAAAAAACTTCAAAAATTTTTTATTTTAAAAAATTTCAGAAATATTCAAAGTGATAATATGTATATTAAAATAAATAATTATTTAACAAATATTCATTACATTTATCAAATTTTGGAATTATATAAACTATGTTATCTATTTCTCCTATATTTACTAAATTATATACTGTATATTTGTTAATTTAAAATATGCACATTTATATATATATAGAGTTTTTGTTTATTTAAAATTAAACTATTGTACTAATGTCAATCAAAGTGGAGGTCTTTGAATTATTTCGCTAAGCTTTGCTATTAATAAAATCTAAAAGTATATTAGTTTTGAAACAAAATAATAAATACATTTTTAACAATTATATTTACCTTTTTATATCGTTGACCACACACAAAAAAGATGTTTGCAAGAAGTTTTAATACTTCAATACTAATAAAGTCTTATCACTTTCTTTAAACCAACTCAAGAGTTTCTTGAGAACTTCCACATCTCTCCTTTTTTCATGTTTGCAATCCCCTTTGAACAAACTGGACTCCTGTGACCTGCAAAGTTTAGCTCTTACCTTTACTACCCATGGCAAGAAAGTTCCTAAAGAAAGAAGGATCACACTGAAGTACATCTCACCTTTCAGTTATGGTAGAAATAACAGAGGTTCTGTCCCAGTTAAAGGGCTTACATTTCTACTCTTTAACTGATATTGTGGCCTCTCAGAGCTACCTTTTTCAGGACTTTTTGGGGAATTTTGCCTATCCCAGCTTGACCCTGAAATTTTGAATAGCATGAATCTCATCAACTCTGATTGATTGACATGAAACACATTGGACAAGATTGATAAACAACCTTCTATTGGTCATCTCACGTGTCTGAATGCATTTTCTCAGCTCCATAAGAACCTGGAGTCTATCATAAGTCATTGTACCTGGTGCAAGTGAATATAGGACATGAAATCTTCTACATCAGTGGCTATCAAAAAAGAACAAGTTGCAATAGGACACATTGAATAAACAACAACTCTCTCATTTCCTATTCAACTAATGAAAATTGACAACCTGGGTATTATCTTTTTGGAGGGTTTTGATATATCTATCTCTTCACTGTAAACCAACAATTACAACACTATTATCAACGTTCATTGGACAAGATTCATACACACCCCTCCCCTTTTTTAAAATTTTCTTTTAGCATTAGTGGAGTTAAGACTCTACATAAGAGATCCCAACATCAGTGGTGCTGGGTACCTTAGGTGAATCCTTGGCATATTAACTCCCCTTTTTGGTGGATAGTGTTAAGCTGCTCAGTGGTTTCAGGATCTAGAGAGTGTTGTGGCATAATAGGTTTGGACAGTCAAGTTTTGGGTGTCTAGTTAGTTTATTATAGTAAAGAGAATTATCTAGACTAGATGGTCATGTAGTTGCCTCATCCTGGTTGGGTGAGACATAAATAGTTAGCTCTTTGTACTATTCGTTGATCTGTAAATC